>CAUJRU010000815.1:0-302014 GCA_963277665.1 Viscum album
TCATGGAGGGCTCATGAATGTCAAATCGGCACGTGGAGCATCGCCACTCCATGCTTCACGGTGGTCTTGTCGAGCCATGAAGCTCTACGAAATGTCTTCGCAAGGGGTTTTCAGAGATTTTCTTATAAAACGTCCCCTTCCAAAATTTGGTGCCAAAGGTAACAAATGGTGTTCTGGTAAAATCATCATGAGGATTAGTTTTAGTATTTTCCCTAATTTTGATTTGGATAAGTTGAAATCTATGTCATATTTATCTATCTATTTGTATTAATTTTCTTTTATTTATTTGTTTGAGTGTCAAAATGATGTCTTCAATGTAGTTTTCTGATGTTTTTAGCATCCGGAATTCGATAAGATGTGTAAATTAGATCTAGGAAGAAGTTTATAATTAACCCTAGTGAGAAAATTCATTCATGGACCAGAATATGGTCAAGGTTATCATGCGTGTTATTTATGATATGGGATAAGAACCTCCACTCGTTCATGTTTATGATATTGCTATTGAACCTCAAATAGATTTTTTTACGTAATCATGATCAGAAGTTCTTTCACTATAAGACGCCGTGGTTCTAAGGCTCAAATGATCCACAAAATGATGAGTATTTATTGAGAGACATTGATATTCTCTTTGAGTCATTGGATATGACATATGAAATCAATATGAAATGAGCCGCCTTCAAGCAAGGGGCCATGATAGGAAATTGTGGGACCTGATGCAGATCGAGAAAATGCGTGAGTTGTTGGAGTGTAAATAATTCGATTTGATCTTCAGTTAATAATTAAATCAAGTTCTAAGGTGTTGGATAATGGTTTAGAGTACTTCATACATGAGAAATCTGACATGATCATGATATAATATTGAAATTATATTTATGATATTGTCTAGTTTCCACGTAATATTATAATGAATGAAAAAGGTTGAAGACTTGATGGTTAGATATGGTACATTTATATGATATTCATTATATTGATTTCTTTTTGAAGCTACCATCATATGTTAATGATCTAGATTGAGTGTTATTGGTCGAAATGGACCTAGCTAGTAGTTAGGGTTGATGGAAGTTTCTTTTTATCCAATTGGTGGTTATCTGAATTCATCTAAAGGGAATAGAAATCATGATGATTCTAATGGGGGTCCATAACACGATTGTTTTTCTAGACCTCTTAATTTTATTGGAATAGGCCCTATAATTTTTTACCAGTTTGGAAAACACGGGAACTTGAAATACATTTTCATTGACACACCCAACACATTTGTTTCCCATGGATTCTCTTATCACTTAAAAAAGTTCAATTATGTCTAATCCACTCTGAATTGTGGCATGGGACCATTAGTTATTACAAAAACAATTGTTCAATCATATACTTCATGATAAAATGGGTTCTTGCAATAGGAATCTAGAATGACGTGTCTTCATGTAATGGAAGAATCTCTAGAGGATAAAAATATAGTTCTAAGGACATTAAGAGGTACCATTCCTATAGATTCATAGTTAGTGACTTCATTATTTGATATTGTTTCATCTTATTCATTTATTCATAATTACATTATCAACTTACTTAATCTTCTTATGTATCTTTTACATTACGTGATATATATCACTACACCCCTCAGAATGAAGAGATATCATGGTCTTTGTAGTAAAAATTGTATTTTCTCCCAAATTTATACTCATCTTGCTTGGTATTTTATATTTCTCGACATAAAACCTTTTGACATTGTTTTTGGGATGGACTAGCACATTTCCAATATATTCAATATTGATTTTTATCTTTGAAGGTCCTCATTTACTATACTCGGTGAGGTTTTTTATGTCTTTCGGGGATAGTTGGACTAGAGATTGATTAGAGTCATACCTTCTAATCTAGAGTTGAAAAAATTAATATCAATGTTTTATTTTTATCAAGAGATGTAATCCTTGAGTAGTGATCTCCGCCCAATTATCATTGAGTTTCCTAACCTATTTTCATCTGATTTTTCTTGTTTTCCACTAGTAATAGAGGTAGCATTTTCTATCGATTTAGTATCTAGTACTCAAATGATATCTATAACATATTACCACATGGATCCAACTAAAATGAAATATTTGTTAACATATTTGTATGATCCTTTAGAGAAAGGATTTATACTCTAAAGTGTTTTACCTTGGATGATATTAGTTCTCAATGATAATAATTTTGATGGGTCACATTGCCTATGTGTTGATTTCAGAAAACACAACTGATTCATGGTATTTAAAAAATATATAAATCTCTGGACTGATGGTCTATTTGATCTGTTGAAATAGGCAATGGAGTTCTCAAAGATTGATCTTTGATCTGGAAACCATTAATTGAGAATAAAATAATTAGACATTCCAAAAATCATCTTTCGGAGCAGGTATGACCATTATGAGTACCTTTCATGCCATTTTCACTAACCAATATTCTTGTAGTTTTAATATATTTAATTAACATAATCATCCGTGTGTATGTATCGTGATCCATTATTAGTGTTATTTGTGGATGACATCCTTGGGTACTCTATGTCTGACGATCATGTTCATCATTTTATATGAGTTCTATAATTGTTGAAAAGTCACCGATTTTATGCCACGCTATCAAAATGTTATATATAGATTCAAGAAGAGATGTTCTTAGATCACATGGTGTTCGAACATGGTATATCAATTGATCCTGATAAGTTAAAATCAATTATGATGTTGTAATAACCATGAAATGTTTTTGAGATTTAGTGATTCTTGGTATTAGTTTGATATTATCATTGGTTTGTAAAGGACATCAAAAATATGTATTCTCTGATGACTTGTCTAACTTAGAAGGGATTAAGTATTTCGTGGGATGAGAATTGTTAGAATTATTATCCTAATCTGAATCAATGTTAGACTACTATGTTTTTTTATTATTCTAAAGGTTAGGCAGGGCTATGTTGTAATATGTGATGCATCTAGTTCAGTTTTGTGATGCACTCTATTAAAGGTTGATAATGTCATTTATTATGTCTGTGAGTAGTTAAGGCCACACAAGAAACATTACCTGGCCCATGACCTTAAACTCACATATGTTATGCATGTGCATAATATTCGGTGGAATCACATTTATAGAGAATGGTTTGCCTTGTATTATGACCACAAGATCATGGGTTATAACTTCTATCTAGATATTTTAAACTCTACTCGAGTCATTGGATGAAATACCTATAATTTTTGACTTTGAAATCACCTATACCTTGGGGAAATGGAATTTGGTCATATATCCCTTGATTAGGAGACTTCAAACCCATGCTATGAAAGAATCACTAGAATATTAGAAATTGGTGGATCTTTTGTATTATTTCATATTGGCTTCTAGGAATTAGCGGTTAAGGTTTCCTGAATTAGTGTTCAATTAAATTTCCTCTATTATATAGTTGATTATTTAGGAATCGTATATTGATGATATGTTCCAAATAATTAGAGACTCTCTTTGTAGTGATGATATCGTTCATGAGAGGTCATTGTCCTTAGAGGTCATTTTATGTTATCAAAATTGTTTTTTTGTTTATTTATCATCCAACGAAGCTATTATGGTGGATTTCCTTATTCCCAATGTTATGTGCCCCTAGGAAGAATGAATATGTTCTATGAAATATGACATAAATTATAGTTCCATGTATGAGATGAGAAATTTCTAGATTTTTCCCTCATTATTATACATGACAACAGGTCACAATTTGGAACCAGATTCCTTAGAGTTTTTTTCATCCACTTACTATACCAAATTTGTAGTGGGATGACATATCTATAGACTTTTTGGTTGGATTTCCATGTAATCAGATAAATAATAATGTGATAAGGGTTTTAATCTATAATATGGATAAATCTGATCACTTTATACCCATTCATGATGAAACTAATGTTGGGGAGTTGGGAAATATATATGTGTTTGATATTATTTGTTTTCACATAGTATCACCTACTAAAGTCTCTTATAGAGATTCTTGGTTCACATCCTATTTTTTAAGAAGAATTTAGGAGGAACATGGATCTTAGGTTCATTTGAGTACCACATATCATCCATTGTAGGATGTCCAGATATAAATACCAATATATATTCTTGTGAATACACATTGCATCTATGTTCTAGACAATGGTGAAGCTTGTGAAGACCATATAGGTATAGTTGAGTTTTCCTATGATAACAATTACTAGTCCATAATAATAATTCCTCCTTTTGAGGCCTTTTATGTAAATCCTTTTAAAATATTTTGGTTTATGTTGATGATTGGTGAGAGTTCCTTGGTTTGAATGATATTTTTTCATGAGATGAAGATAATGATTCAGTTGATTTTTCATATATTTTTTATGGAATAGATCTATTATAAGTATTATACTCATCATAATCGTATTCCATTTGAATTATAAGTTGTTGAATAGGTTTCCATGACAGTTTCACCTAGTTTGGGTAAACAATAATATAAATGGAAATAGAAACTTTCTCTAAAATTTTTAGGACCTTTTGAGGTTTTTTTAACATGTGAAAAATGATTCTTACAATTTAAACATAAACCACAACTGATGTCCATACATAACATGTTACATGTATCCCAACAATGAAAGTATATTTCTGATCCATACCATGTTTTGAGATGGACTAGTCTTGATATTGAACACAATTTATCAATGAATGAGTAGCATGTTAGGATAGTTGACTCTTAAACCAAGGTATTTTGTGGGATTATATTACCTTTTGTTAGATTATTATTGAATCACGGTTCTGATACTGATGAGATGTTGGGGGGAGGCACTAATGATGGAGCAATGGCCTTATTGATTTGAAATGGAAGTTTGTCAGTATGATTTCATGGGATAGAAGGTTTATATGGTGGAGTGGTTTTAAAATTGTATTACTATTTTCAGATACTCCTCAACCACCCTTTTAAATATTCCTTGGTTAGATCTTGTTCAGACGTTCTATAGGTGTAATTTTCATAGTTTTAAAGGGAACATGGGTTGTGCATGGATGACACATGGTTTTTCTAACAGTGAACCATACTAGTGCAAACCGTTCAAACCTATGCAGTTTGGATTTCCATAGTCGGTGCAAGAATTAAAAAAATATTTGTATACCAAAGAAAAAGCCTAAAACCCCAATAGTATCGGTGTTTGATTAGGGGAACATAGATTTCTAAACAATGTGGCTATACCCAGAAAATTGTGCTCGTGTGTTTTAATCAATTTGAAAATTATATATAAATTTTAAAACACCCAATTCCACCTCAACTCAACCATAACTATCCCTATTATGTTTTATTAAGTTGAGAGTGATCTCAAGAAAATTTTTGGATCTTCCAAACCCTTTCACAACAGATCTATGCTTGTAATTTTTCATTTTGTCCAATCCTAGTTTTTTTTCTCCCATTTCCATCTCTCCCACATTCTTCTCCTCTCTTCCTTATGTTTGTAGACCTATTTGTTGTTAAGGGATATATTCTATGATTTTTTAGATATTTAATATAGGTTTTATTCTTTGTTTTCCTCTTCTTATGTACTTCATTGAAGTTTAAAATTCCATGTGTTGTGTTCCGTGATCCCACGATCATGTGGTATGTGGTTCCCTTTATGATTTTACAATTGATTGACCCTAAATTTCTTTATTTATATTTAATTGCTTGATTTAAATTTAATTTCTTCAAATTATATTTTAAGAAATCCAATTCCACTGAATTGGGAATTTTAATTAGATTTGGTATTAAATTTTTGAAAACAATAATTTCATTGAATTGGGTGTTTTTTTTGAATTTGATGAAAATTAATGTAATTATTTTTTGGAATTTAAATTGTGAAATTGAAATTTTGAAATTGAATTGTGAAATTATTTTTTGGGATTGATTTCATTTTTTTATTGTAGAAAAATGACATAAATTGTTTTGACAGAAACAAATTGGATTAATCCTTGAGAAGTCATCATTTTATAAAAAAACTCATTTTTATTTTTTAATAGAAATTGGAAAATTGAAAAGGAAAAAGTATTATTTTTTAATAGTTTTGTAATAAATTTTTAATTATGAATTATTCTTTGAGAATAGGAAATATTAGGTAGTTAGTAAGTTATTTGGGAAAACCATGCTAGGATAAAATTTCCATAGAAACATATTGATTCTTTACAACTTTAACATATTATTTTAGGAATATATTATCCATATTTTGATGTTCGTTAGTCATATTTGGAACATTTCTGAGGGGCATGTGTGTAGATTTCCATTTTATTATATATGTTTTTTAGGATCCCATAACCTAGAACAATCATACTTCTTGTAAAATGACCATGTTACTTCTCGTTAATGCATTAATATATATTCCATTTCACTTAATCTATTTTACACATTCCTTATGAATTTATATAAATTTTTTTAAATAAAATGTTTATTTATCTATTTTTTGAAATATTTCCATCAGTTGGAATGTAAAGAATAATTTTTTGTAAATACTCATTTGAAATTACATGTTTGTTATTTTTATAATTGAAATCTTTATAAAGTTAATTATTTTGGAATATTATTATTGAATCCTTGGTGGGACTCAAATTATCTTTTATCTTGCACCATATATGTTCCAGTGGGTGTTTTTATATTTCTTTATGCTGGGTTTGTGAAATGGGAAATCATCCCTTTGAGGTCGTAGTTACTGATGATATTTGGGATTTCGTTTCTATGTACATTTGTAATTAGGTGGTAATAATATTTTATATAACATATTGGTTTAATTGTAGGTTTTTTATACCTGTTTGACTTCTGTTATAGTTATCCTGAGGGAGTGTTTCTTGTATTCATACAGACGAATATCTCTTTCTTCTGTTGTGCTTATGGAAAATTCATTCCTACTTTCATGTTATGTGATGTCAGGTAGATGTCCCCAACATGTGGGGCTCAGAAATGCCCTTCGGGAAATGTCAGAGTTGGAATAGATGTCCGCATACTAGGGTATCTGGGACAGTTATTAAAAAAATGATCATTAGTGAAATAATGATAATTACATAAAATATTAACATATTAATTCGTTATTGTTTATTCTATTTAAAATCGATGAAAATTTTAGAAAAATATAAACAGTTTAGAATTGTTCTGGCAGTTGTAAATTTCATTAATAAAATATACCTTATAAGAAACATTACTATTTGAATTTTTATGAGGAAATTCAACAGTGGACCTTTCAAAAACAATAAAAATATTGAATTCAAGACTCTTAAGAAAATAAGGGAGACCTTAATTTTCATTAATAAAAAATTAGACTAAATAAAATTACTTTTCTAAATTATTTCATAAAATAGTTAGAAGAAAAATATACACGATCAAAATGATAAATATTATTAGTTTTTCTATTAAACATTTCATTTCATGATATATGTTTCAATAATAGAAAATGTTATAAAGAAAAATTAAATCACTATATGTAACATCCCACGTAAATAAATAATATTACATTCTAATATTTATCAATATTTGTGAATAAAATGTTAATACTACTTTAAATGGAATGCTATGCTCGATGGCGTACCCAATACGCAACAATGAGTTTTTTAAAATCATACGTTGCACTCTAATAATAAAATAATATTATTTTAAATGGCAGTTAACGCCTAGATATTGTAATGGCGGGAATGAACATAACTAACTACAAAATGATTATATATGTTTGTAAAATATTTTTATTTTATCCAATAAATGTCAGAGTCTTAAAATGAAAATGAATCAAATTTTGAGCATAAATCTTTTGATATACTTTAAAAGGTCGATTAATCACCTTTTGATGGCGAACCGCTTTTAAATCCACTCTCTGAAAATTTTATGTGTTATATTTGAAAAAATAAAAATTTTCATTAGAACAGGACATCAAAATTTACTTTGTGTAAATTTTTGGTATTTTTCCGATAAAGTTCATTTTTTTAATGAATAGTGAAAAAAGTTATATTTTAATTCAAAACCTCTTTTTAATCTATGTTATTTATATGATTAGATTATCTTTTTAATTGGTTTTAATGTGAAATTAGAATATATTTTTACCATTTAATCCAATAGTGGTCATTGGAATTAATTTCACTTTGAAATTTGACTTAAACTAGTGTCAATTTTTTAATAGATATTGTTTCTTTAAAACATTATATTAGTTTTGACAATAGGAATTAATTATTAAATTAATTAATTCAACTTATATGTTTTGAATTTTTTAAAATAGACATCATTTTTGAATTCTTAATATCAAATAAAGCTTAGGGTGAATTTTTTGTATTTTTCTGAAAAACATCAATTTTTGATTAATAGTGAAACCACTAAGTGGTAGTTTAAAAACTGATTTTTCATTAATATAAAACATTACCACTTCTGTGATTTGAATTTCAAAAATCCCACATACATGGTTTTCATTATGAAGTAAAATGTGGTTCAATGAGATAAAAATAATTTTTTGGTGAATTGTAACTTTTAAGTTTTATTAATCACGATTAAAGGTAATTAGTGTAATTTAAGGTAAAGATAATGTTATTATAAATTTAAATGACCATGACACATGTCCTACCATTATTGGGTGAGTCATGGCCGACCTAGACAATCCATGGGTCAACTTGGGGACCCCATGGAGCCACTTTGTTTGGAAAATGACACTAATAACTTTTTATTTAAAGTTAAAATTAAAATGTCACAAACATGTATTGTTTTACGACAACAACTTTTACATGGGGTTATAAAAGTCATATTTTTGACTATAAATATTATTTAGAAATATAAAAATATTTCCTAAATCATGATATTATTTTTATAATTTTTATACATTATATAAATTAATGTATTTATGACACCATAATGAAGCAGTGATTAACTCTTTATTTAACGATTTAAATAAAATGAAAAGATAATGTAAAATATAAGACCTAAAATTGTCAAAAACATATTGTATGTGTGGATTTAGAATCCTTATCACATTATACTCGAAATAAATCTTTTTGGGACCTTTAAATTCCAAAAATCATTTTATAATAAAGTAATATTTTATAACCTTCCTAGAGTGCCCCCACTTCTTCTATTATAAAAGGCCCCCACCTCTACCACCTTACCCACACCTCTAAAGCCTTTGCCTCGGCCTACCCCTGCCCATTTCATTTCTCCACATACCTCTATTAATCATTGAACCCTCACCATTGGCAGAATTATTTTCAAGAAACTCTGTTGGTTCAAACCAAGATGAGTTACTAGATTTAAAGGTAATGTTTTCACTTGTGTTCTTCTGTTTTGTTTTGCTTATCCAAACCCCTAAACTCTTTTTATTCCTTTATTTTGTAACAACAACAGTATCTTCAATATAATAGGATGTTTATATGGGAAGTATTCGAGCTACCCTTACATACACCTCCATCTAATGGTTAAAGAACATACTGTTTCTCTGGATGGCGAATTACTGCCTCACGAAATGATTATTGTTCTATCTTCTCATACCACCTCTCATGGTTTCCATTATGATGGAACTATATTTATTTAGGATATATATTATATTTATTTTTTCACTATTCTTCTGTATTTTATATTTAAATAATACCTTTATGCTTTGCAAATTGTGCAAATGTGATAATTTCATTTGAGGAAGTGTGAACTACCGCCCCCTCAAGTGACGTGACTTGTTGATGCAATACATGTAATGTATAAATGTCATATATTACATCAAAATAACTGATATCATTTCTTATCTCCAATTATTATGTACTATTATATGAACATATATATAATGGATATAAATGTCATATATTACATCAAAATAACTGATATCATTCTGGTATTTTCATATATATATATATATATATATATATATATATATATATCTTTTAACTTTAATTCCATTAATATGACACAAAAATGAAAGTAGCTTTCATGCGTACGTACGGCCTACCGTCTGCATGAACGGTGCTTTTAATTTTTTATCGCAAAATGTTATGTAATAGTATAAAATGAATATATACTGGATATATATGATATTTAAAACATTAATACTATTTTAGATATGATGTACCTAAAACTACATGGAACATTCTTTTCCAAAAAGTTGAATTTTTACTCATGTACCGAACATCGACAAAAACGTCTGATATGAACTCACATTATTAACCAATTATTATAACATTATAATATGTGATATGAACTGAAAAATAATATTTAAATATGGTCCTTAAGCAATAAAAAATTGACCAAATTTTATTATTCAGGATATTAAAGAACGATCGAGTCATGTTGGACACGGGGTAAGGGATGCTACCCCTCTCTTTCTTTTTAAGTACAATCTTATATATCATTCATTTTAAGCTCATATTTCATATTATTTGGGTGTTATTTTATATTAATATTACTGTAATTTTAAAGTTCATATGATGCGAGACCCTATTTTCTCTCATCAATCCATTTTGGATGTTTTGAGTGGCACCATTAGGCCGCTGAATTTTCATAACAGATCCAACCTCTCTCTATCTTTTTAAGTACTCCCCTTTATGTCACTTCTTTTATGATCCTATTTTTTATGTTGGGGGGTATTATTTTATATTACTCTTGCTGTAAATTTTATTTTAATATGATTATATACCCTATTAAATCTCATCAATACATTTTTGGATGTTTTAAGTGGCGTCGTTAGCCTGCCTAGTTTTCGTACGGGATTTTTCATCTCACATTTATTCCCATGAGATTTATGCTACATCTGTCACCATTTCCTTTGAGTGGTGTATGTACTTCCCATTATTATACTCTTTATGTAATATTATTTCATTTATGGTTATTTACATATTCCTTGTATGAACCTTCTTCAATGGGGTGTACGTTTCGAAAGCTACCCAAATCGGTAAGGGGACCTTTCTCCCTCCTCTTTTTTAAAAAGACTTCTTTTTGTTATGTATTTTAATTTACATCTTATTATGTTGGGATATGTTCTTCTATATACTTATTTATGTAAATTTTATGTCCAAGTGATGAGATACCATTCTCTATCTCATTGACTAATTTTCTGAATTTTGATGTGATGTCATTAGGCTGTCGAATTTTTGCAAAGGAAATTCTTAACTCAATTTCAATTATTTGGGATAAACCTATACTTCTTGATTATGTCATAATATGAATATGTTTGGATTACCTGTCATTGTTTTAGACTTAATATCCTCTTATATTTGGTGTATTTATATTTGTCACATCTAATTATGTAATTGATTTATCATTAATCTAAGGATACCGACTTTGTAAGGGACTTCATCACAATCTCTTTTCATTGAGGAATATTTTGTTCTAATCCAATACATTCTTTTATACACTTTATAAACCCCTTTGACTTATACTTTTATTCAAAAGGAATCTTTTATATACGAAGCGTTTTACTAAATGACAAAAGGTATGTTTCTTTTAACATACGCTGTGAAAATGACCTTTCCGTCGCTGCAAGAATTATTTGATCTTTGGATTCCTCAAAAAGATATAATATTTTTTAAAGTAAATAAATATCACACACAAATTTATGTATTTTGGTATTGAAAATGGTTTTGGTAATGGATTTTATAAGTCTATATATCTAAGTGATATATTGTGATTGAAATATGGAAATGTTTTCTTTCCATTATAATTTTTTTATGTATTTTGATTTTGTAATGGTACTTGGACATTTTATGGGTGGTTATGTGATAAACCATATGATGGGTTGTTCCATGACTACCAGGACGGGTGGTTACGTTTTATCCTCCAATGCATTGGGTATGGAAGCTGGCAGTATGGCTATTCCATTAAGTGATATGTGTGGAAGTCGACCTTGTGGTTATTCCATTTAAATTTGTTTATGTCCCAAGTTACCTTTATATGTTATGTGTTATTTATATGGGTTTTATGGTAATCATTTGGTTACAAAATGGTAGGTATTGATATTTTATTTAGTGAATTGTTTTTTTACTACTTCATAAAGTTGAAAAGTATTACTTTGATAGAGTATTCTTGGTTTACTTGTTGTTTTAAAAAACTAACAGTTTTACTTATTTGTGTATCCCTTACTGAGATTTTAATGATCATCCTATGTTTTTGAAATGTTTTCCACAGGACTTAAAGTTGAATAGGGTCAAGGATGGGATCAAAGAAATGTCAGGCTGTCTAAAACAAGTAACTAGACATGACTCTTTTGTTCAAGAGTTTTTATTTTGTGGAAAAAAATGGCAACCAAGTAGATTTGTCTACTTATTAATCTTTGAGATGTAATAGATATGTCTTAATTCTCTAAAACTCTAAACCTAAAAGGATCTCGAATGTGAATTATTCAATTTAATTCAAGATTATGTAATGTTTAAGGCATGAGCCATATAGTTGGTATCATAGGGAGGTATAGATAACTTTATAGTTTAGGGTATTCTTTATGCATAAGTGACATTACCATAATGGATAGGATTTCAGATAGAGTCATAGTTATTAAATAAAGTGAATGAGTAATAATGTCTTAGTGTTTATCTTACTCATTATTACATGATGATTTTTTTGATATACTCACACTAACATTTTTTGTTTTAGTAAATGGATGGATCTAGCAGGCATCAAAGTGACCATGGGTTTGAAGGAAACTGTGGTGGTTCTCTGATTGAGGGACTGGATGAAATAGGAGATTCAATGAGAAATATAGTGTTTATTCTAAACCAACTATCATGAGTCATTATCAACCACTTGAACCTTGGTGAGTTCTATAATGAATCATGTAAGAGAAAACCAACTGGACGTGGAAGTTTGGGTAATAATTATAAAGGTAACCATTAGGATTTATATGATCCTTAATATTGAGGTAATTATGGGTTAGTATATGTTATGATGGAATATTAATGACATGAGATAAACTTGAGGTTAAATTATGTTATGGTTATTATTGAAGATTTTATCACTTTTTGGGGAATGTTATAAGAATTATGTAGTTTTGGAAAAAGGAAAACACGTAGACTATGTGACAACATGTCGCGTCTGTCAAAGCTACGGGAATCAAACCCACAACCAATGTGCGACTGGTATTTATCATCTACCACTAGACTACATGAAGTCCCTGGTTAGTTTGACTAATTCTTTTTAGTAAGATGATTTTATGAATTAAGTGTAAGTTTATTTTGGGTTATCTATGGAAATTATTAACATATCATGGAGGATATGTGATTAGGTTAATTATTTTTCAATATGAGACTTTAAGAGAAACTGATGTTATTTGGAGATAAGTGTTAATTTGTACCTTGGAGGACTATGTGATTAAATCCTTCAAATATTTGGCTTTCAATCATAGTTTGGTTTACTTTGAAGAAGTTTTTGGACAAATTGTTTATCGAATGGTCTTCGTTGAACTTTGGGTTTCGTTGGACAAATTTTAGAGATTAAGAATAGATTTTCTTTATATTAAGGGTTATCCCTTTTGGGTATTATCTGATCACATACTAACCTTTTTGGTTTTAGTTTTGATTAAGTTATAAATACATGGGAATTATATAGTTCTCTTTTGTTGATTAGGTGATTCTCAAGAAGTTTATTATAGTACTCTCAATGCGAACAAGTCTTCCTAAATACTCATCTTTTGGAGAAAATATGAGTTTGATTAAGGAATATAGTAAAAGTTTAAGGTCTAAGTGGCATGTAAGTATGTTTCATTATGATTTAGTTAAGCTCAAAAATAAATTCCTCAATGAAGAGTAACTTAAAACAAAAATGTTGTATATTAAATTTTCCTACTGGGGAATCAAATACCATTTAACCTATCACGAGTTTGTGATTTTCTGGTGGTTAACTTTCTCCTAAGAATGTTTTCTATCACTCTCCCTCAGAACATGAACCTTTGTTTTTTCTTCCATATCCATATTTTCCTACATGGAATCATAGTATGAATTAAATCGTGTGACCTTTGTACTTTTCTTTATTTCTTTTAAAGTGATAGTTTAATTTACTCTTTTTCCGATGTGGGGCCTTCAATGAAGTTTCCAAGCCCAATTTTGAAATTGCCAGGACGCAATTCCCAAAAGGAGGGAAGGATGTAACATCCCACGTAAATAAAAAATATTACATTATAACGTTTATCAATAATTGTGGATTAAATTTTAATACTACTTTAATGGGAATGCTATTCTTGATGGCGTACCCAATACGCAACAACGAGTGTCTTCGAAATCATACGTTGCGCTCTAATAATAAAATAAATTTATTTTAAATGGTAGTTAACGCCTAGCCGTTGTAATGGCGGGAATGAACATAACTAACTACAAAATTATTATATATGTGTGTCAAATATTTTTACTTTTATCCAATAAAAGTTAGAGGCTTAAAATGAAAATGAATCCAATTTTGAGCATAAATCTTCTAATATTTTTTAAAAGGTCGACTAACTACCTTTTAATGGAGAACCTCTTTTAAATCCAATTTTTGACAATTTTATGTGTTATATTTGACAAAATAAAATTCTTCTTTAGAATCGGAACATCAAAATTTACTTTGTGTAAATTTTTGGTATTTTTCCGATAATGTTCATTTTTTAATTAATAGTGAAAAATATTGTACTTTAATTCAAAACCACTTTTTAATATAATTTATTTATTTTATTATATTATCTTTTGAATTTATTTTAAAGTGAAATTAGAATATATTTTTACCATTTTATCCAATAGTGATCATTGGAATGAGTTTCACTTTGAAATTGGACTTAAACTAGTGTAAATCTTTTAATAGATATTGTTTCATAAAAACATGCTATTTGTTTTGATAGTGGGAATTAATTATTAAATTAATAAATGAAACTTATATGTTTTGAATATTTGTTTAAAAAAATCATTTTTGAATTCGGAATATCAAATATAGCTTAGGGTGAATTTTTGGTATTTTTCTGAAAAACTTCAATTTTTGATGAATAGTAAAACCACTAAGTGGTAGTTTAAAAACTAATTTTTCGTTAAAATGAAACTTTACAACTTTTGTGATTTTAATTTCAAAAATCAGAAATTCATGGTTTTCATTAGGAAGTAAAATGTGGTTCAATGTTATTACAAGAAGTTTTTTGGTGAATAGTAACTTTTATGTTTTATTAATCGCGATTAAAGATAATTAGTATAATTTATGGTAAAGATAATGTTATTATAATATGAAATGACCATTACACATGTCCTAACCTTATTGGATGAGTCATTGCTGACCATGAAAATCCTTGGGTCAACTTGGGGACCCCATGGATCCACTTTGGTTGGAAAATGACATTAATAAATTTTTATTTAAAGTTTAAATTAAAATGTCACAAATATGAATTGTTTTATAAAAAAATTACCTGGGGTTATAAAAGTCATATTTTTGAATATAAATATTAACTATAAATCTAAAAATCATTCCTACATCATGATTTTTTATTTATAATTTTTAGATATTATGTAAATTAATTTTTTTATGACACCATGATGATGCAGCGATTACCTCATTATTTAACGATTTAAATAAAATGAAAAGATAATGTAAAATATAAGACTTAAACTTGTCAAAAACCTATTGGATGTGTGTATTTATAATCTTTATCACCTTATCCGCAAAATATATCCTTTTGGGACCTTTAAAATCCTAAAATCATTTTATAATAAAGTAATATTTTATAACTTTCAAAGAGTGCCCCTCCTCTTCTCTTATAAAAGGCCCCCACCTCTACCACCTTACCCACACCTCTCAAGATTTTGGCTCGGACAAAACCTACCCATTTCACCTCTCCACATCCCTATCTTCATCATTGTGGCCTCACCTTTGGCAGAATTCTCTTCAAGAAACCCTTTTTGTTCAAACCAAGACGAGTTACCTGATTTAATGGTAATGTCTTCCCTTGTGTTCTTTTGTTTTATTTTGCTTCTACAAAACCCTATACTCTTTTTATTGCTTAATTTTGTAACAAAAACATTATCTTAAATATACTAGGATGTTTTTATGTGAAGGATTCTAGCTACACTTACACAAAACTCGGTCTAATGGTTAAAGAACATACTGTTTCTGTGGATGGCGAATTACTACCGCACAAAACGATAATTGTTCTATCTTCTCATACCACCTCTCATGGTTGCCATTATGATGGCACTATATTTATTTATGATATATATTATATTTGTTTCCAATCTATGCTTATGTATTTTTTATTTAATACATGCCTTTATGCTTTGCATGTTGTGCAAATGCGATAATTTCATTTGAAGAAGTGTGGACTACCACCCCCTCAAGTGATGCGACTCGTTCATGCAATACATGGAATGTATAAAGAATTAAATTGATGAAATTATGTGATATATATAAAATATATATTATAATGGAATTATATTATATATATATATATATATATATATCTCATCTAGTTTTAATTTCGTTAATGTGCTAATGAAATGAAAGTAGCGTTCATGCGTACGTACGGCTTACCGTCTCTATGAGTGGTACATTTCGTTTCTTATCTCCAATTGTTATTTACTATTATAAGTACATATATATAATGGATATATATGTCATATATTACATCTATATAATGGATATCATTATGTAATTTTAATATATATATATTTGTTTTAACTTTAATTCCATTAATATGACAGAAAAATGAAAGTAGCGTTCATGCGTACGTAAGGCCTACCGTCTCCATGAACGGTGATTTTAATTTTTTATCTACAAATGTTATGGAATTGTATAAAATGAATATATACTGGATATATATGATATTTAAAACATTAATACTATTCCAGATATGATGTACCTATAAATACATGGAAAATTCTTTTCCAACAAATTCAATTTTTACTCATGTACCGAACATCGACAAAAATGTATGATATGAACTCACCTTATTAACCAATTATTAAAACATTATAATATGTGATATTAAATGAATAATAATATTTAAAGGAGTCCCTTAATAAATTATAAATTGACCAAATTCTATTATTCATGATATTAAAGAATGATCGAGTAATGTCAGACATGAGGTAAGGGATCATACCCCTCTCGTTCTTTTTAAGTACACACTTTTATGTCATTCCTTTTAAGCTCAACTTTCTTATCATTGGGTGTTATTTTATATTAATATTACTGTACTTTTTATGTTCATATTATTATAGACCCTATTTTATCTCATCAATCCATTTTGGAAGTTTTGAGTGGCGCCGTTAAGCTGCCGAATTTTCGTAAGAGATCCCACCTCTCTCTTTCTTTTTAAGTAATCATCTTTATGTCACTTCTTTTAAGCTCCACTTTGTTATGTTGGTGAATTTTCTTTTATATTCCTCGTTCTGTACATTTTATTTTAATATTATGATATACCTTATTCGATCTCATCAATCCATTTTTGGATGTTTTAAGAGGCGCCGTTAGGGTGACGAGCTTTTGTAAGGGGTTTTTCATCTCACTTTTATTCATGTGAGATTTATGCTACATCTTCCACCATTTCCTTTGAGTGTTGTATGTACTGCCCATTATTATACTCTTTTTGTAATATAATTTCATTTATGTGTATTTACATATTCATTGTATGACCCCTCTTCAATTGGTTTTACATTTCGAATGTTACCCAAATCGGTAAGGGGACCTTTCACCCACCTCATCTTTAAAAAGACTTCTTTTGTTATGTCTTTTAACATACATCTTATTATGTTGGGATATGTTCTTATATATCCTTATTTATGTAAATTTTATGACCAAGTGATGAGATACCATTCTTTCTCTCATCAACTAATTTTCTGAATTTTGATGTGATGCCGTTAGGCTGTCGAATTTTTATAAAGGAACTTTTTAACTCAATTTCTATTATTTGGGTTAAACCTATACTTCTTGATTATGTCATAATATTAATATGTGTGGATGACCTATGATTGTTTTACACATAATATCTTCTTATATTGTGTGTATTTATATTGTCACACATAATTATGTAATTGATTTATCCTTAATCTATGGATACCGACTTTGTAAGGGACTTCATCTCAATCTCTTTTTATTGAGGAATATTTTGTTCTAATACAAGACTTTCATTTATACGCAGTATAAACCCCTTTTGATTTATTATTTTATTCAAAAGAAACCTTTTATATACGAAGCGTTTTAATAAATGACAAAAGGTATGTTTCTTTTAACGTACGTAGTGACAACGACCTTTCCGCTACTGTGAGTATTATTTGATCTTTGGCTTTCTCAACAAGCCATAATATTTTTTAAAAGTAAATAAATACCATATACTCTTTTTTGTATTTTGGTATTGAAAATGGTATTGATAATGGATTTATTAAGTCAATATATTTAAGTGATATATTGTGATTGAAATATGGAAATGTTTTATTTCCTTTATAATTATTTTATGTATTATGATTTCGTAATGGTACTTGGAAATTTGACGTGTGGTTACGTGATAAACCATATGACGGGTGGTGTCAAGAATACCAGGACGAGTGGTTACGTTATAACCTCCAATGCATTGGGTATGGAATTTGGGCGTATGTCTATTTCATTAAGTGATATGTGTGGAAGATGACAGTATGGTTATTCCATTTAAGTATGTTTATGTCCCAAGTTACCTTTATATGTTATGTGTTCTTTATATGGGTTTTATGGTAATCTTTTGGTTACAAGAGGGTAGTAATGATCTTTTATTCAATGAAGAGTTTTTTTACTACTTCATAAAGGTGAAAGGAATTACTTTGATAATGTATTCTAGGTTTGGTAGTTGTTTTGAAAAACAAAGAGTTTTCCTTCTTTGTGTATCCCTTACTGAGCTTTTTATGCTCGTCCCAAGTTTTCGAAATGTTTTCCACAGGAATAAAAGTTGAATAGGATCAAGGATGGGATCAAGGAAATGTTAGGATGTCTAAAACAAAGACCTAGACATGCCTTTTTTGTTCAATAGTTTTATTTTGTGGAAAAAAATGGAAACTAAGTTGATTTGTCTACTTTGTAATATTTGAGATGTAATAGCTATGTCCTAATACTCTAAAACTATAAACCTGAAAAGTTCCTCAATGTGAATTATTCAATTTAATTCAAGATTAAGTAAGGTTTAAGGCCCAGGCCTTAAAATATAAATTTACATAGAATATGAATATGGATGGATTTTATTAAGGATAAATCATATGGTTTCTTTAATGAAAATAATGGAAATCCAGAAAGAATGAGTTTTAATAATAAATTCATACATATTTCATAACATAGCTATTATAACATCTTAAAATATTAAATATTTAATGAGACATTAATAATCAATATTAAATATATATTCTAGTTAAGTACATCAATGTTTCAGTATATACACCAAATAAAATTCGGCTGGCGTATAATACAAAATTCGTCTCAGTGGAGTTAAATTTCAGATGACATCCCTTAAAAAGATCGTATCCGTGAAGAGAAAATGAATCTATAAATTGATACAGTGTTACAAATATAAATCAAAAAACGAGTTGAAATAAATTATAATACAATCATAGTTACATTCCCACATAATCCATACATAAATTAGTCAATGAAATACAATTATAACCAATGGAATGAAAATTTATTTATGATACACATTACCTTAACATTGGATTTCCATTAATAAGATATGGAACTTATGTATTATAAATTAATATTTTTTATACTTTTATAATTGAATCATATAGAAATATATAATATCATATTTTATCCATTTATAATATTTATCAACCATTTATTAGAAATATTTTATTTTTATTATTATTATTTTTAGTGTAAACTAGTTCATTTTTTACCTATGTTTTGATTCGGTAGTTATGGTCCTTGAATATTTATCATGGTAACATATTTTAAATAATTTTATTAATGAAACAACATCATATATATTAACTATATATTATTTTTATAAATCCATTAAACTTAGATAGATAAAAATTAATTATACTATTCATGGAGACAGTATGTTGTACATATACATGAACATTGTTTTAACATTTTGATGGATGGAAGGAAATAAAGGTAAATAATTATTAACCATTATATTGTGTTTATTATATCATATATATCAAATATATTAATTATATCTATACTTATTCTCATCCTTATAATTTTTATATTGATGAAGGACCACATCTCTTCATAGAGGGGTAGTCCACACATACGCAAGAGTGGCATTATCATTTACTAATGTATTAGAATGTAAGAATTTATGTATGATATTATAATTATAAATGAATATATATTCCATAAATATGATATATATTCATTATATCTCTCCTTTTAAATATCTATTTAAAGTGGTGATGAAAAATTAATTTCAATGAAATTTGGAGAGGGTAACTCGTATGTACGCTTGAGAGATGTTTTCACTATACATAAGATAGAAAAGAGAGGTAAATGGATATAACATATTCATAATAAATCATAAATATAGTTTTTAAGCTTGATTTACTATTTTAGGAAAGTTACATATGTTTTTTGGATGTTAATTATAAAATACAATTGAATGATTTGGTCAATAAAATTACATTTTCTTTGAAATTACTCTTTTAGATGTTCTTTTATATGACATAGGGTTGTATTTTATGAAAACCAAACCATCTAGAACAAGGATATGGATTTTTATAAGATTTTTTTTCTATTTTTTGTTGAAAAAATAGGCACTTTGTTGTTTATATAAGGGATGAGAGGTGGTTTCTTATTTTAGAGAGTGAATAGACACACATGGAATTAATAAAATTATGTAAATATAATAAATTATTTCCAAATGAAAGAGGAACAGTGAAACCCTAATTATATATATAATAAAATATCTGGTTGAAATTACTTCATCTCATAAAATTTTGATAGTATTATTTGTTATTTTAGACATTTTCTTTTAGTTTAACCCCATAGCCTATTTCCTCCGTAACCTTAGTAATAGTTTTTCACTAAAAAAGGGCTATAATTTTACATATAATAAAAAATGCCCCATAAAGTTTCAAGTGTTAAAATTTGAGACAATATACTATCCTACTTGTACTATTGAAACATATTAATTATATTTACATAATTTAATAAAATATTATTTTTCATAAAATATAAATAATGCCATTTTGACCCTATTTATTTCATGTTTCTCTAAAAGCATCGAGACAAATATTTATTTAGAATATATATTTAAAAACAATATAATATAATATATACACATAAAATTACATGGGTAATTGTAACTCATTGAAAAAAATATTCATTTTAGTGTTTTTGAAATAATTTATTTTTTATTTTTATTAATTTAATAGTTACTATATGAGAGATGCATAAGTAGTAAATCTATTTATATAATATGAGAAAAAAAATTAAAAATGAAATAACAAGTTGAAAAAAATTATTTAATAATTAAAATAAATTTTTTTACAAAACAGGACCTATTTTTATCCTTATTCTTAATATTTTGAATCGTAAAAGTCCTAAGTGTGACATTTTTTATTTTGTTTTAATTTAATGTGATGGACCTATCAATGATATATTGTCGAATGTGGCTATATACTATAGAATTTGAATGAAATTAAATTAATACACTATTAAAATATAAAAATGTATAAATTTTGGTTTATTTTTTTTCTATCCTTATATCATGGTTTTAATCCAATTTTACCCATTTTACTAATATATAAATGACAAAAAATGACCAGGTTTACTATTCATTATGAAAAAAATAAAGGGGATATATTTAACAAATTTTGCAATAATAATATAAAATATGGAATCCATTTTTTCAATTTTAAATTTATATAACTATATTAATTTAATTTTATACTAATTCTCAAAACACTATGATGATTATATTTACAGATAAATTAATTTTTAAGCTAAAAAACAATTTTACAAAAAATAAAAACATACAATTGATTATAATGAAAATAATGAAATTATTCAAAATATAATAGAACTGATATTACTTTTGATTCATTTTAAAATAAAATATTACTTTTTAAATTTTGAAACAAATTTATTATTTTCATTGAAAATCATTAATTTTCACTATTCACTAGTAAATGAAAATTTTCTAAAAATCACAAAATTTCAACATAAGGTAATTTTGATATGATTATTTCGATAATAGTTTTCAATTTATAGAATAAAATTCCAATAAAATAGAAATTAATTAATATTTACACAAACACAAAATGGAAAATTATTCCATTTTATTCAAAAAAAATTCAAAGTATTAAATGATTTTTCTCAATATAATCTTATTATTTATAAAAAAAATATATTAATGCTTTATTAATAATTCTATATTGTTAATAACTATGTTCACATGAAATAATTCAACAGAAATTTTATGATTATCATTTATAAATAATATAATTTACTAGTTTTTTTAAGCTCGGTGTAACATGTTATATAAACTATAAGAAACAAATTTTTTATAAAAATATTGGTGTGTTAGATTATCCCCCATTTAATTAATTGTCTCCTTACAATTTTAACTTGTTATCGGTAATAAATTTATTAAAATTTGATAATTTATTTATGGAAACCCAATAGTGTAAAAATGGTTAATAAAACATTATCTTAAAAACATGAAAAGGGATATGGGTAAGTCATCCAGAATAACACTTAAATAAGTTTAAAATTAGGATAAAACTAGTGGGAAGTGATATTATATATATAAATAGTATATGAAAACACAAAAATACTAACAGTTAGTGATAGAGAAATGGTCAAGATAATTTTAACAACCACCAAACCAGAAATATTTGATAGGTGAAAAGATCATAGATTTATAAAAAAATAAACCTAATATGATATCATTTTTACTTCAGGATATTTTTCATAATGTTTTGGAATTCAATTAAAATATATAATAAAAATAATAATGAATTTTACAAACATGAGAACTAATATTTCTTCATTTAATCAGTTTCTGCTATAATCTCATCCATTCTCCAAATAATGAGTATTAAATATGAGTTTTTCAGGCCTTAAGAACTAAAATCGACTTATAAATGATCAAATAATCAAAAAAGTATAAAAATATATTCATATTGTCATTAAATATTATCTAAAATTGAAACTATTAACACATGGAAATATAATATCTGAAATGTATAATGTATCATATCATAAAATAATACATTTTACATCAATATTTCTACAATACCAGAAAATTTTTATCCTAGATTATGGAACATATAAATAACCATACATCCCAATTAACAATAATAATCAAAACATTAATGAATTTATTAACCATAATGGTGATATCATACCTTTTAACTTACATTACCAAAATTAAGTGCATTCGTCAAGAATAATAATTTATGTTATACCAAAAATTAAACATCAAGGCTTCATATAGTTAAACACAATAAATCGTCCCAAAAATATCATAGTAACCATGATAAATATCTATATATACTTATAATGTAGTCAACATCACTATAATATCATTTATCAAAATTATAAACTAACTAGAAATGTAATATTTAGATTGATCATAAATATCTATGATAATATCATCTTGTCAATGAATATATTTGTAAACAACAAGATTATTGATATCTCATTATATAATAGAACATAAAAAATCATATACTATCATATATGGGTTATTTAATCATTAATATAGTATCCTTCTAAAACATAGTAAAAGTTTCAAATCACCTCAAAACACCATAACATAAATCATAAAAATGGGTATCTTTTCTATTGAACTTACAGGAACCTTAAACATGAAACCGATGATGATATCTATACAATACTAAGAAATATTATATACCAACTATTTGAAACCATTGGTATAGCCCCCAAAACCATTGGTATAACATATACCAATGGTTTGGGTGATCGTTGGGTGATTCTTCACCGGTATAGAGCAATACCAACAGTCTGACCAAATTGTTGTCATAAAATACCTATATAAATGTTTCTAAAACCATTGGTATAGTAAATTTCGATATTAATACTGATACAAATGGTTCGGTCAAAATTTTGGTATAGTTTCTATATTTAAAAAAATATGTGTGGGGTATTAATCCCTCAACATCCAGCTAATATTCCAATGAAATTACCATGATCCTATAATAAATTATATGCTCACATATAAAATTATATATACATGTATTTATAATTTTTAATAAAATAATTATTTCTTATTGTTATTATTATTATTATTATCATTCAAAAATAATATAACCTCATATCTCAATGGTTTTACTCAACCATTGGTATACATGTCCATAAAAATTACCCATACCAATGGTTGCAGTAAACTGTTGGTATATGTATGTATATGTCGACCTATACCAATGGTTTGTTCAAACTATTGGTATAGGTGGTTCCATTTTTTATGAAACATAATAATAATAATATTTACATAAATTTAGAATTTTTATACATATACACACACACACACACACACATATATATATATATATAAGTTTCATAATATAATGGTGTATTCATTGAAATATAAGTGTAAAATTTTGTGATCAATACCCATTTTCTGATTTTTTTTTCAATAGAGGACCTATAACAATGGTTTTACCAAACCGTTGGTATAATAATTTCCATTCAAATTACCAATAAAAAAAGTTTGTTAGAACTATTGGTATAGGCCTATAATAATAGAGAATCATCCAACGGTGTCCCAATTCATTGGTATAGGTTATACCAACATTTTGGGGGGATATTCCAATGGATCCAAACTTTTGATAAATCTGTTTTCTTGTATTGTATAAAAATGCACATGATTTTATATGTTTATGGTTCCAATATGTTCAAGGGAATAGATACCCCTTTTGAGGATTTTTGTGATGATATTTTGAGGTGATTTGAATGTTTTAGTTGATTTTATTAATGATACACTATCAAGGTTTAAATATACCTTTAGGATAGTATATGATTTTTTTATGGTCAATTTGATAGTGAGATATATATAATCTTTATGGTTGAAAATTAGATTCATTGAAAATGCAATATTATCAGAGATATTTATGATAACGATAAGTATTGTCTTTCAGGTTCGTACTTAAAATTTATACATGATATTCCTGTGAATTTCAACACATGATTAGAATATATAAATATTTATCATGATGATTATGATATTTTTGGTATGCTTTATAGAGTGTAATAATTTATTAACTTGTTGTTTAATTTTTTGTTCAACACGAATGATTATCTAAGACGAATACAATTAATTGTTGGTAATATAATTTTAAATTTTTGAGATCACCATTGTGTATAATTAATTAATTAATTTTTATGTCATTATGATTAATTAGTGTGAAGATTTATTTATTTTTGAAATAATAAATGTTATACATTTTGTGTTATTACAGAAACATTGAAGTAAAATGTTTGATTTCTTCATATGAAGCATTATACATTTCAGATATTATCTTATCTTATGTTAAATGTTTTTATGTTAGAAAATATTTAATAACCAGAAAAAAATATTGTTATCCTTTTTGGGATTATGTTAAAGGTTATAAGTAGCTTTAAGTTCTTCAAAAAGGAAAATTTCATCTTTGAACTCATCATTTAGAGAAAGGATGAGATTATGGGGGAAATTGATTAATGGAAGTAATTATAGTTTTCATGTAATTATATTTCCTTATGTTTTTATTATATATGTAAATCGTATTCCCCAAATCTATGAAAAGGATCAAGAAATAAAAAAAAAATCCAATTTTGATCATTTCTAATGAATCAATTGCCTTTTCACCCATCAATGATTTGTGGTTTAGTTTTCCCTAGTTGTATCTTGACCCTATTCTACATCACTCTATATTAATCCATGGGTGTGTTTTCAAATCCATGTCTATATATTCACATCCCACTAGTGTTATTATATTTTTAAATTCATATATGTGATTTTATAAATGAATTATTTATTCCCCTTTCCCTCTCAATAAAAGAAAGTGTTATTAACCATTTTTACAAAATGTGATTTCCATAAAAGAATTTTAAAATTTTAATATTTTGATTAAACATAGCATGTTCAATTTAAAATGAAATAATTAATTAAATGGGGATAATGTAACATCCTAATATTTTAAAAGAATATTATGTTCCATGACATAAATAACAAGCAATTCCGAATTTAAATGGACCAAGAAATAATATTATTTGTATATGAAAGTTATAACATTGTTATTAAATTCATGTGTATGAATAGGGTAAGTAATATTATGAAAATATATATAATGTTTTTATATAATGTATTTTTAATAAATAAAACGTAATTTTCTGTAAATTAATATTTGTAATTCACGAAATTTGTTTTTCCAGAAATGGTCTAATATTCTATTTTTTCCCTATGAATTCTTAAAAAATTGTCAACCTAATTTTGGAATTTTATGTCATAAGATAAGAAATTTAAAATAATCATATCAAAACAAAAACAGGTTGAAATTTTGTGGTTTTTCTGAAAAAAATATTATTCCAATGAATATTCACAACCTCATATTTTCAATAAAAATATTATTTTTATTTCAAGAACATAAAATGTTTCATTTTATCTTAAAATGGTTTCAATGTATAATTAGTTCTATTACATTATAAATAATAAAATTATATTCTTGGAAATAAACTTTATGGTTTAATTTTCTAAAAAAACATTTTAGGATTCAAAATAAATTTATCATAAAAACTATTTATCCTCGGGTTTTCAGTTTTATTAATAACTAATTTATTCCAATTCTAAAAATATTATAATGAAAAATTTACTCCATATTTTATATTTGGATTTTCAGAGTCATTAAATATAACCTTTTTATTTTTTTTCTGTATCAATTGTAATCATGTTCAATTTTTTTCACCTATGTATGAGTTAAATATGTAAAATAGGGTTAAAAATGATATAAGTTCTCAAAAATAAATAAAAACAAGAATTTATCATATTTTATGGGTGGATTTTAAATATTTACATTAAATTTTTTAATATATTGAGTAATTTTTAAATATATCATTTATTAAATCTATAATATTAATTTTATAATATAGTTAAAAAACGACACACTCTTGACATTAATGATTATAAATATTTATTATAAGCATTAAAATATAGAATATTATATTATAAATGAATATTAAATTGATAAAATTATTTTTTTCAACAAGGTAATTTATATATAATTTTTACTAATTATTTAAATTCATTAACTTGCTTCCTAACTTTGATATTGTACTTATTCAAATAATCGAAAAAAATAAATTACTTAAAAAAATATGAAAGATATATTTTTTTTGTGATTTAATGTGACAGATATATTTTATAGTTATATATAATATATTATAATTATTTTAAAAATATATATTCTAATTAAATGTTTCTATCGATTCCAGTAAAGTCTCATTAAACGAGTTGTGTCAATATAAAAATATTTATATGTTATGAGAAATAATATTCTATCAAATTATCTAAATATCATAAAATTGTTTCAAAAGTATAGTTAACATAATATATAGTATAAATTTTCATCACATGTTTATTTATCGTCCAATTTTAAATATATATATAAATTTATAATCCTTTAGTAGTGAAAATTTTGTTACTGCGATTAATGAATAAATAGATTAACTAAAGGTTTAAACAAAAAGATGTGTTTTAAAATACCAGAAAATCGAATACCAATTTTATTAGATGAATTAATTTCAATAATATGTTATATTATATTAATAATTATTTCCACATTGGGCCTCTTTCATTTGTAATTAATTAATTATATTTAAATATTTTTATTAATTCTACTTGTGTCTTTTTATTGACTATAAAAAGGAACTACATCTCCTCACTTATGTACACCCACTAGAACCTCTTTTCTATACCAACCATAGAAAATAACTCCTCCCATAATCCATATCCATGTTCTTCTGGTTCCATTATTCCTAAAATACACCCCTAGTCCCCGTCTAAGATTATCTAAAAGAGCTCTTCCGAAGAAAAAATAATCATCTTTAATGACTCCCTAAAAATTATTTTTTCTTTAACATCCTATAAATTCTATTTAGACTTCATAAAATAGGAAATTAATCATATATATATATTTATATGTTATTATGATGATTTTTCAACCATTTTTTATCTTTTTCAATCCTATTATAAACGAAAACGTTGCTGGTGTATATGTACTAATTACCCTCTCCACGTTGTAGTGTAATTAATTTTTCATCCCCACATTACATAGATAGTTATAAAGACAGATTTAATGAATATATATTATATTTATGGAATAAATATTTTTATATAATTAATATAACATACATAACTTCTTATAATCCAATCCATTGGAAAATGATAACATTGCTCGTGCATATGTGGGGACAACCACCTCCTCAAAGAAATGTGGTACTTTTTTACATATGATTTATATGGATGGACATAAGGATAAATTAAAAATATGTGATATAATAATAATTATATAATGGTTAATATGTATTTAACTTTCTTTCATTCCATTTATTAAAATTTTAAAACTATGGCCATTCATAAATACTGCCGACAATCTCCGTGAACGGTGTCGTTCATTTTTATATCAATAAACTTTATAGATGTATCAATATATATATATATATATTGATTATAAATTATATTTTATCATTAATAACATTATTTATTTTGTGGAAACATGATAAATATTCAGGAAACATAACTACTGAATCAAAACATTTGTGAAAATGAATTAGTTAACTCCTGAAATAATTATAATAATAAAATATTGTTGATAAATTAGTGATAAAATATTATTAACGGATAATATATGATATTATATATTTTCACACGGTTATATATTTATAATATAACTAATATAGATTTATTTTACTTGATTTCTGCATCACATTTAATACAAGTCGAAATTGAGGTAATGGGTATCTTAAATCAATTTCCATTCAGTGATTATAATTCAACATCACTGACTATTTTATTCCAAAATTATGTGCGAAATTCCTTCTTATTGAATTATATTTTATTTAAACTTGTTTTCTATTTTTGTTTTTAAATATAATCACTTCACAGATTAATTCTCACTTCCCTAATATGGCCTTTGTTAGATATTTCATCTCAATTTTAACTTCATTGAGACATATTTGGTATTATGCACCAATTTAATTTTATGTGGAGTATATAATTACCCTTTGAGGTATTTAATATGATTATATATTTATTCATGATTATTAATTTTTCATTCCATTTTTACTCTTTTAATATGTAACAATATGGATATGAATTTATTTTAGATACCCACACTTTTAGGATTTACATTGTTTTAATTGAATGAACCTCATAATTTATTCTTCAAAAACTTCATATATATTATTATCCTCATGATATTTTTAGTGATTCAATGTTTTCATGTATCCTTTCCTCTTATTGGACCATGAATCGTGCAATTAAATTTTTAAATGAAAAACAAAAATTATTTCTCCTTTTTATCAGGTAAACTTTTATTTTATGACATTATTTTTTAAAATGATTTTAAAATGTTGTTTTATTAATTAAAAATAATTATTAATTTAATATTATGCTACCATTGGATTTTAATAAGATTTTAATTCAATATTTATAATTTTTTTTAATGTTTCATTCCCAACATTCATTATAAAATATAAAAGGAATTTTTTCATTGTAATTTATTTTGAATTAAAAAAATTCCATCCTTCAAAATTGTTTTCTACACTTTAGATTATTTTATAAGTTTTAAATGATTTTATATAGAATAATATATAATGAAATAATATTTCAATATTTATCTTCAATTTTATTTATTTCTCAAAAGGTTGTGATTTTATTTTAAATCAGATATTTCTTATGAAATGATGATCTTCTCTAATATATTGATTAGTTTTGTGGTCATGAATATTTTTAGACAAAGTCACAATATTTTGATAATTTTCCATTGTTAATTACATTTAACTTAAATATATACATTCTTTATATCATTAATAATATGATTATATATATTGTACATTATTTTAATATACATTTCTTTACTATGAAAGATATCTAGTTTAATGGGGAAATCCTTGATAAATATGAATTATTTACACAATAAATATATTTTTAAATAAGTAATATTGTTAATAAATTAAATTCATCATTCAATATACGATGAATTAATTAGATATATAGTAAAGGGGGAAGATTATAGATAGCCCCTTCTTGAATCGATGGATTTCATCAGAAAAACTAGTTATCTAGCCTTATTAAATGTGTTTTGGGGTATGCATACCCACAGTTTAATGTTTCTTAGCACAAGGCCTAGATTTTTGAGATATTGTGATGTATGATATCATAGTTTTTAACAGTATTAATTTCCTTTGTTGAAAATTTAGATATTATATCCCTTGTGATTACCATATTTATATTATCAATGGATTCATTTCCAGATCAAGTTATTAATTAAGAGGAATGTGCTTCTAGTTATTTACATTTTCATATTTACTATGAATTATCTACTCATAATAGTATACATTGTAAATAACCCTTATAGATCATCTATTATTATCCTTATTTTGTTTACTTTCCATTGGATAAGAATAATAATGTTTTGATTATGTTAAAAAATGTAGAATATTTCATTTCACTATGTTTTTGTGTTTTATCAATTGAAATGTGAGATTCACATATGTATCTAGATTACCAAAAATCATAAACAATTATATCCTATGGGATGTGATTCATTATTTCTATTTTCAATATAATATTGTAACTACTAGCTCAAGTCTACTAGGTTTGGATTCTTTGTAGTTGGTATAAAATTATGTTTAGTATAAATCATGGAAACTATATTTAGGATAACATATATTAGGGAATTAAACCCTCTAACATAAATTTAGGATAATTATATGTAAAGGATGACATGATAAAATTTTTGATGTGTATAGATTATCTGGATTCCCACTATAATTATTGTTTCTCATATAAGTCTTTTTTTGGTTTTAGTCAATGGTTATAATCATTATAAATCATGTTTACATTGAATGATATAGACAATATGATGAATATGTTTCACTGAATAGGAAGATTAATGGAGTGAATGAAAATTAGATTATACCTAATCTTTTATAATAATATATGATTCAATAAATATAAAATAACTGACTCTTATACTCATCATTGTAAATATAAATATGTTTTCCTAAAATCTCAAGTGGTGGAGACCATATATAATATAAATATCAATTTCCTTCATATTTTAAATTTCAAAAGAGACGCCCCATATAATGTCTCAAATTAATGGGAAAATTGTTTATTTGTTAAAGTGAAGGGTATAGATCAGGAATGTTTTGAGGAAAAATAAAGAGTTTGATAAAGGGATGTGATGTTCATCCAATGATACCATTTATTTTTTAATGTATTATGTGAGGGGAATATAAATAATATACATTCCAATACCCAAATCCTAGAGTTACCTCCTACACCATGGAAAGAATTATGTGATACAAATCATTGATGTGTAAGAATTAATGTTCATATATATTGGGATTAATGGAATATTTACATTGATTATGCTAATATGATAGTGTTGGTGACCTTGTAATTGGAATTTGATTTGATTCCAATGTTATTCACGTTATCTAGGATGATATTTAATATATTTTTTCAGTTATATATAGTATATGAAATCATTTGAGTAATATGTATTGTGTTAATTTTTTTAAGCATATATGTTTTCATATGGTGGAAAATATGCAGATAGTTTATCGTTATGGGTGTATAATTTAATGGTTATCATACATTAAAATGAATAAATTTTAATTTTTAGGATTCAAGGGATGAAATTTTAAGGGGACTAGAAACGTGTACTAGACTTTATGATGCATAATATATTGAAATTTAAATTTCCATTTTTCATTTTTTTTATTTTTTTTGTGGTCTATGGAAAATTTAAATATATATAATCTTTATGGATGAAAAAGTAACACATTGAACATGTGATATTTCTAGAGATATTAATTTTTGAGTTATGGGATACCTTCTAATTTACTATCTAAATATTATTCATGATATTCTGGTGTTGTTCACTATATTATATATATATATAGTGACTTATCATGGTGATTATTCAAATTTTTTGGATGCTTTATTTAGATTATGTATATGTAACCATTTGTAATAAAATGTGGTAGAACATGAATAAATATTTATGAAATTGATATTAACTTTTTGGAATTTATGATACAATTTAGGAGACCACCATTAAGGTAAAAATATTATTTAATGATAAGTTTATTGAGTTTAATTAGGATAAATGTTTATTCATTTGTTGGATAGTCTATATTGTACCTTAGATTTTTTTATGGAAACATTGATTTAAATTGTATTATTTATTTATATGAAGGATTATACATTTTGGATATTATCTTACCATGTGATAACTGATTCATTATTTGTTATAATTTTAATTCATGAGGAATATATTCTTATCCTTTGGTGGATTATTTGATCTATTATGAGTTGATTTAAGTACTTTAGGATTTAAAATTCATCTGGAATAGTTATCATTAGGATAAAGAAGGAGATTGAAAGGGAAATTGATAAAAGGATGAAATTATATTTTCATGTATGTATATTTGTTAATTTTCCTAGTATATATGGTAATGTAATTACTCAGATCTATAAAAGGTAACTTGAGGCAAAAAATATTATATTAAGATTATTTTAAATGAATTTATAGTATTTTCATCCATAATAGATTTAGGGTGTTTTAGTAGATAAAATTCTATTTAACATGTTTTCTATCTCTCTATATTAATACTTGGTAATTTATTTATCCTCCATGTCTATAAAATCTCTTAAAATAAATTTTACTTTAGTTAGAATACTAGTTGTGTTTTACTCAATATAACCTTCATATTTCCTTTTTCATCTTTTCAAGATGAGGTTTTATTAACCATTTTTTGATGTGGGTTTTCCTTAAAATAATTTTAAATTTTTAAGCCTCTGATTTTTGATGAGGGGATAAAATTTCTAGGATGTAATTATTTTAATGGGGATAATGTGACACACTAAAATTTTAAAAGAGATCTATCTTTGACGGTATATATATCACGCAATACTAAGAATATACAAACCAAAATATATTATTAAATAAATATTACCTACAAAACATAAACATTTATTTGTAATTTATATATAGGATTAAACACATTATTAAAATATTTATAATGGTTTTATATAACATATTCATAATAAATAATTAATTAATTTTCAGTAAAATTGTTTAACATATTAAAATTTCTTTTCCAAAAAAATGGTTTTATTTTTTATTTTGTGTGTGGGTATTATATTTAATTTATACTGATTACGTAAATTTTATATTATAAAATTTACATTCAATTTGAAATCAGGATATCAAAATAAACTTAGTTTTAAATTTTTTACTTTGTTAGAAAAGATCTTTTTCCCTGTAAATTGTGAAACGAAATGATTTTAATTGAAGACTATGTTTTGTTTCAAACATTTAATAAAATTTATTTTGAAATAAATTTGTTTCAAATCAAAAAAAATTATATTATATTATTAATAGTACAATTATTTTCATTGTAATTAATTTTATGGATTAGTTTATTATAAAAGAATTATTCTTCCAAAGAATTTTTTTTGAAAAAAACTATTTTTCATTAGGTTTTGAGTTTTAGTATTAAATAAGTTTCTATCAGTAATAGAAACTGAAACATGTAAAATGGATTCAATATTTTTATTCAATAGTTCCACATTTTGTAAATAGTACCCTTTTTGTCATTATAAATAGCATCCTTAGTAATGTTCATTCTACTCGTTACGTGTAGAATGGGTAAAATAAGGTTTAAACCATGAGACAGGAACTCAACATTAACTAGAAACCTTCCCTTATCCTATTTTATGGGTGTAATTAAATTATGTACATCCACTTATAGAATATATAGAAATATGGTTCCATATTTTATTTATTAGAAAATTTTTATTTGTTTATGAAAAGAATAAATACAAATCATCTCTCTCTTGACTTTAATAATAATAAATTTATATTATAAGGTAAAAATTGGTTATGTTAAGTGATAAAGTTTTATTGGAAACATAAACTAATTCTTTTCATCATGGAAATTAATTTTTAATTTTTATTGATTTTAAAATCACCTCAAATTTCTATGTAACACTGATAAATTATTTATAAAATTAATGGAAAAATAAAATAATTTACTTTAAAAACTCTTATATTAATAATTCCTTATAGTGTTACAGTTAACCATGAATTATAAAATATATATATGATATATTATATATTTTTGGAATGTATATATTAAAATTACATATTTTTCTCTATGTCATTAATGTTAAGATAAATTAATAGAGTCCAAAGTGACATTATTATTATTTTATGAAGAAAAAATATTTATTAAATCATTTAAAATTAATAAAGATAATTGAAATGGAAAATTTAGAAATAATATAGTAAATAATTTCATCCCTTTTTCATTTAGGGGAAAACTATGAACTGAAAAGTAATATTACAACCTTTTAAAAGATAAAAAGGTGTTATCGAGGTTAAGGTAAAAAAATATTAACTAAGTGGTTAAACAAAAAGAAAATATATAAAAACAAACATAAACTTGTCTAAATTATACTAATTGAATGTGTTTAATTAAAATCAAAATTTACCTTCTATATTATTACAACATTATACCACTTTCACAAGAAAATAAATTTATTATATTTAAATATTTTTTATAATCTCATCTGTGTCCATTCATTCATTGTAAAAAACGCACATATCCTCTCTTATATACACCATCTTGAGCCTCTTTTGTAAAATATTAACCGAAAAACCTACTATATAAATTCTTTTACATTTATTTAGTTTATATAATTCCTAAAATTCCATCCCTATTCATATAATGATAACGTCTAATGGGTCTCTTTCGAAGAATATGTAATCATATTTAACGACTTCTTCAAAGGTATATCTTCTTGTATATTATATTAGTATACTATAAACATCCTGAAAATGTGTATTTGGTGTCATAAATTTTATATTATGTTATTATTATGAATATACAACCATTTCTTATATCATTATCATCCTATGAAATGTGAAATCATCGCTCGTGCATATGTACAGTTTAACGTCTCCATGTAGCACTCAAATTCATTTTTATCAATACATAACATAGATGTTTATAAATATGGAAATAATTAATATAAATGAAATATATGGATTAAATATTACTTTAGAGTTATAATATAAAATATACCATCTTACTTTATAAGCCATTGAAAAATAATAAACTTTCTTGTTCATATGTCTGGACTACATCCTCCACGAAGTGATGTGACCCATTTTTCATATAACATTTACATGGATTGTAATAAAGATAATTTTGATGAAAATATATTATATATATGACATAATAATTACTCTACAACGGTTAATTATAATTAATCGTTCTTACTTCATATCCTTCAAAAAGTAATTTCAGCTTTCATGCGTACGCCATGCCTACTATCTTTATAAATGGTGTAATTCATTTCTCAATATCTACATTTTATGGATGTCTCTAAATGTTAATATATTGAATATATATCATATTTATACCATTATTAATATTATTTATAAATTTTAAACATGATTAATATGGAATTACTAATTCTACAAAATTAAAACATACATGAAAAATAATGTAGTTGACAACCAATGTAATGATAATAATAAAAGATTATTAAAAAAATGTTGATAAACTATTATGAATAGATCATATATGATATTATATATGTGTATAATCTAGTATTATATAATAATTAAAAATTATAATTTATTATATAAGTGTTTAAAATAAATTATGAGGAAAATATAACTTAAGGAAATGGGTTTCTTAACTTCAATTTCTAATCAATTGGTTGTACTTTTACATCACTGACTACGTTATGTTAAGAATATGTATGAAATGACCTATGATTTTATTAAATTTTATTTCAAATTTTTTCTCTATTAAATTTTTGACACATAATAAATTCATTTATTAATTTTCACTTTAATGATTTGATCTTTGAAAGTGGTTTCATCTCTATTTCCACCCTATTGGTTCATATTTGTTATTGTGCACCCATTTATTTTTTTCTTGATTTTATACTAACATTTTGATATATTTAGCATGATTATATATTTATTCAGGATAATTAATGTTTTTATTAATGTTAAATTTTTCATGGTGTTACAATTTGAATTTTACCCATGGGTTAAGAATTTATTTTACAAACTCATTTATCTAGTATTTCACTTATTTACATTGAAAAAATTATTATGATATATCATTAATAAACTAAATATTTTTTTATTTCATGGTTATTTATAAATTTTCCTTGTTTTATTCCAAAATTTTATCTCTTTGTCAGGTTAATAATGTATATATATATTTAAATGAAACTTTTTTCTTATTTTTCTTTGTGATTGGTCATAGCTTTATTCCATATCCATATATTTTAAATCTGTTCTGCAAAAGACATTATATTTAATAAAAAAAATTGATGGAACTTTTAATTTATAATATATTTTTAATGGTTTTATTAAAATATTTCTAATATTTTATTAAAGGATCATTTTAAACTTTCTTTATAAATTTTAAAAGGGTTGTTTTATTTTTATTGTAAATCTATTTAATTTTAATTCCCATAGTTGTAACCATTTTACACTCTTTATATTATTCTATAATTTTAAAATGTTTTCCGAAGAAAACTCTTTAATGAATGAATATTTTAAAATTTCACTTCTATTTTCTTCATTTCACTAAAGGACATGATTGTATTACAAAACCTATACATCTAGTCAATTGATATTCATCTATCATCTCTTTATTAATTTTTTTTGTTAACATTATTTTCAAAAATTAACTATAATATTATCATTATTTATAGAGAATTAAATTTATATTAAATATTTTTTTCTTAGATTCATGGATATTCTTATTTCTTGAACCATATATCATTTCTATATATTGGGTTTCATCATAATGATATCAATTGACAATTTTAATCCTTAATAAATCTATATTTTTACTCAATATGAATAATACTTAAGATGTGAAATTTTTAATGAATTTTATTGATCATTGATAATGTTTTGAATGTCTTTTTCATGTATTGATGGGTGAGGGTTGGTTATAGATATCTATTCAATTCATTGATAGGTATCATGAAAAAAGATAGTTGGCTAGATTTATTAATTACGTTCTTTGTGTATACCTATATAGAGTTTAAACTGTCTTTGAAAATGTCCTTAATGGTAGGGATTTCATCGTTACTAAGACCATGACATCGAATACCATTAATTTCTATCACTGAGAATTAATTTATTATTATCCATGATATTAATTCGTTTATATTATCCGTGTATGATTTTCATGCGTTTTTTATTGATTATATGGAATTACATTCTAGTTATATTTTATTCCATGTTGATAATTCCTTATTTAAACATGGTAGTTTCATCAATATATAACCCTTATATGGGATTTTATCTCACCCTTTTATTTTGTCCTTTCCCCAATATATCAATAAGGAATATTCAAATGAGTTCATTGATGATAAAGTTTATATCTTGGTTACTAAGAATACCGAACTATTTGATCCTCTCAAATGTGATTACGTGTATATAGGGGTAATGTAATAATGTAACCTCAGGATTTTGACAACTGGGTTTAGGGACATTATAATTTTAGATATCTCTAAAAAACATCCTATGTATATTTTTTTTACTATTTTTTTATCAAATTAAATTTCTAAAATATTTAAATTCCTATTGTTATTATATTAAATATATAATATTAAAAAAAGAAATTTAAGGAAAACTACATTATAAATATTAAATAAAATTACTTATTTACATTTTAAATGTAATAAATATTTTTTTACTATATTAGTATTTATTATAGATTTATTAATAATATTTTATAAATATGTTGTTTTTTTACAATGTGTGTATTGTGTGACACATGTTATAGAATATTTTCTGTATTTTAATGGATCCAAAATCTTGGGTCACTAAATTCTACCTACCATATTACCTATTAAACTCATAATTTTAATAATAACCTAACAAAGTAAAATATTCAAGGATGTTCATATGGTTGTTGTAACATAGGGTTTGATTTCTAAAAACTATTTCAATATTATAAATAAGGCTATATCTGAGAGACTCCTCAATTCCATTCTAATAAACATGTCATAAATTTTGGTTTCTTCCAAATATTTGAGCAAAAAATTTCCACTATTTTTTTTTCATTACTCTCTTTGTATAATTAGTTTTATAATTTTTCCCATTTTAATATTATTAATTCATTATTACATTGGTTTATATGAAATTTGAATTCATTATTCCAACAAATAATAATTTGTTTCTTAGTAGAGAGAACATATTTATTTTTAAAATAGCTGTTAATATATATATACACATATATATATATAGAGGATAATAATACATTCATGAATAATGTTCCCACAAATCATATATGATATTCAAATTTCATGTATAAGGTTATGTTACCACTAGTTTTTTATTTTGATAGTGAAATTTTTTTAAAACATACACAAAATAAGAAATCTGAAAATATAGAATTAATAACATAGATACCTATCAAAAAATAATTTTCTTGATCACCCATATTGGTTGTGACTCTATAAACTCTTACCTACACCCTTGGTATAGAATTTTTCATTGGCTTCTTCACATCATTAACTTAGCGACCAGGGTATTAATTTATCTATTTTCCGAACTCCATGAATTTAATGAATTGATTTTTTTTAAATAACCATGATATCGATTTCCGTTGTATAATTTTACGGCCTCTTCATCTTCATGTGACATTAATTTCCTCTTTATAAAATACTCCTAAAATTGAAACACACTGAGATTCCATGGATGCAATTACCCATGTGTTTCTTCCATGATTTTTTACATGTATGAATTTGAATTTTCTTTCCCCTAGGAAATTTTCATTAGTGATTTAAGGGTACTCTACTTTCATTTTTAATTATTAATTATCCTAATATAATATATATTTCATTTCCATATTCATTGGGTATTGAACAACCTATACATATCAATTATTTTTTCCCTTGGCTAATCAATTTTGAGATATAGAATTAATCCACAAAATAAATGTTCATATACACTATCAGGTTTAGATATTAAACCATTTTAATACATTAAAACCCCTGTAATTTATTTAATATTTTTTTGATGGGCCATCATACATTTATTTGAATTTGATAAATTCTCTCTCCATCATCGGTCAATGAGTGTGACAAAAATACTTGGTAAAGAATAGTTTCTTGAAATCCCATCATCTCATAGAGTACCCTTATTCTATTTTGGTTTCTTTCATAATGAAAGTACACTATTGTTTTTCTAGACTAAACAAAAAATAAAAAACATAAACTAAAATTGCATGTTCTAATATCTAGGGAATGAAAAATATATTTTTCATCAGATTGATCCATTTCTCAACATTTAGTATACCAGAAGATCCACTTAAGGATGGTGGATATTTGTACATGAATTTCTAAATAATATATTTTTACTTCCATGATGTATTATAATATCATAAATTTTAATTTTAATACTCATATACATGTGTATGAAAATTGAATGACTTTTACCCCATTTTTCATCCCATTTTGTTTCTTCTTATAAAAATAATTGCATTGCCTAACACATCCATTATTAACTCAGTTTCTAATTTCTCAATATATTTATAAAACTAATAGATTAAATCAAAGGTTATCAATATTTAAAATCATATGTGAGTTATAAAAACTCAACCTTTATGTGATACCTATTGATCTTATAAAATTATGATTTAGTTCAAACGAAATACTTCTTATAAAAATATATGTTTCCATAGGATGGGTTATCTCATATTCCTTGACCAAATTGCTCTAATATAATAAATACTTCCAAATAGATTATAAATATAATTTTATTTACCAAATCATACCCCCTATGGGTTTCAAACCAGATGTCAAGGGTTAGGCCCACCCCTCAAGCAATCGGGTGGTGATCATGTCAACGATCAACCAACCCTTTTTGGTTTGACTATCTCCACGTGTGTCTTTTCCATATCAATATCCACTTGTAATATCTAGAAAATGATGTATTACTAAGTAAAAAAAATCTGTAATTAAATAATATTTATTGTTGTCATCCTTTATTTAGACTCAGGTATCGGGTTTTCACTATGGTTCCAAAAAATTTTCCCTAACATTAATAATTATTCTCTTAAAATAAATAAAATCCTATCTAATATAAACACTATAAAGACTAATGAAAAATAATATATTAACCTTGTGGTTTTAAAAATACATATCACAAATAGTCTCATAACCCAATGACTGACTTATTTAATGACATATAGATTAGCTACTTAAACAAATTAATCCACAATTATTTATCAATAATGTAGCTCTTCTAGACTCACATATAGACTTCACCCAAAACACACTTATATTTGTATCTCAGGGAAATAGAATCATAATGAAGGGGTGAGTTCAAATGATTATTTAGGGAAAACCTATCAAAATTCCCTCAAATATTACATCATATGAATCTGGTAAAAATGGTTTATGGAGTAGTTTTTTATTAAAAAGAACATGCGACAATATGAGGTGTCCATAAATTGTGATAGAAGGATGGGTCATTCCAAAATGATAAAAAATATTCCATGTATGGTATGGAAAATATTTTGACAATAATCATTTTATAAAATGTATAACCATTAAAATATAAAAATATGTCATGTAATATTACAATATATTGTGTAAAATCCCAATAATATAGAAATTATAACATTATGAACAAACAAATTTCCAATGCTTCATGTTTTATAAAAATAAGACTCCCATGATTCAAATTTTGAATAAAAAAATACATATGATTCATATTGTGAACAATCAAAATTACCATGTATCATGTTATGAAAAACAATTCCCATGCATCATGTTGTGAAAAACAATTACCTTGCATAATATCCTTTTATCCAAAGATATAAATCCTTAACCAATTTATTAGAGGTAAATATAGTAACCCACCCATTATCATCCACAGAATTTGAGGCTATTTAAAAATCTGTCATAAGTGTATCATAATTAACCCATTGAAACAAAATGGTTTTCAGAAAACATTCAAAAAACATACATATTAAAATCATAAGAATTGATAGGAAATCAAAAAAATGATTTTCCATAATAAATATATATAATAATAATATATATAGGGTGATGAAAATATCACTTCATTAATGACAACCCATGGTGTATAAATAGAAATAAAAAAATAAATTTTTATTAAAAAACATTTAAAACAATAAAGTAAAAAATCGTTCTAATAAGGGAATGATAATATTTCTAAAAATAATATTGTAATGAATTTAAAATTAAATATCATTTTAATGAAATAATGCTTATAAAAATAATATTATGTAGTGAATGGTAAAACATTTATTTTATAGTGGATGGAAAAACCATTCGAACATTTTGATATAACCATTTTTAAAACCCATATAACTAGAAATATCTGAAAAAAAATTAAATGATGTTAATAGAAATTTATGTTTACCAAACATATATAGAGGTTAGTATAATTATTGAGGCTTTATAATGAATGAGTATTCAGGTTCCCATGATGGATTAGTACATTTGATATATCTCGATTTTTGTATGGAAGTCAAAAATAAATATTTACAGCATGCGTAATATTATAGTTTAAATTATTAAAAAATAATTACTATAAAATTGATATTATAAAAATATGAATGATGTAATAATTATTGATTGTTTCTCAGTAAAGGGGAAGTGATTGGTTCCCATGTTTGATTAAAGGGAGTCGGTGCTATTTAATCATTCTTATTGGATTCCCTATCTCTATGGCTTGTCCTGGACTCCAATGTGTATATTTGCAAAGCCATAAACACCCAACTATTCTTGTATCCAATGATCCATGAACCTACTTTACAAATACAATTTCTCATTGGGTGATATGTCCCACGACACTTAAGAACTCACATTGGTCAATAGGATGGGAAGTCAGGCTCTTCGCACCCTTTTGGGGGAAAATTATTGCATCTTCTAGGACTCTCTTATAGATTTATGACGTGTTCATATGTTATTAAGTCGTTTGTTTATCCCCAAGCATACTATACATAGATTACCCCTATGTTTCATGTCACAGGTATATGTAGGGTCCTCGAATTGCCTACATTTGAGGTTTACCATCCCTCATTGGATTAATGATTTAGGGGAAGTTTGAGTTTGTTCAGACGACACTGGTCTCAAACCTTATAATTAGGCGTTCTGAAGTTTATTATCATCTAGGGGGGAATAGAGTGACTTGAATATCTGGATCAAACCCGTAACATAGGCTTCCTACATTAACTTGTGAGAGGAATCAGAATACACATAGTTGGGTTAGGTGTGCACCGACATGAAAGGGGCCAGAACCAATGAATGTTGGGCTTGAACATCAGGGAGGGGTCCTACATACCCTGCCACGACCCGCCCTCGGGGTCTGTGCCGTGACTACCCCAAGCCCACCTTCCATAGGCCAGGGGCTGGCGACTAGCACCAAGGTGTAAATCCCGGTAAAAAGGGAAGGCATTGCCTTTGTAAAGTAAACAAACACCACAGAGTAAGCAAGCGGAAAGTAACACTAAGCAAAAACAGAGAACAACTAAAAGTGCGGAAAGTAAAAAGGGGCCGGAAATACAAGCCCAACTGTAAAGTACAACTCGAAAGGAAAAACAGCAACTGAAAAGTAAAGCTGCTACGCCGAGCTGACCACTGGAAATCCCACCTGAAGGGTGGGTACAGATAGCTCCTCTGCTCCTCGGGTCCCGCTGTCTGCTCCGAGTATGTCCCGCCCAGTGGTCTGCCTCTGGGTACCGCCTCGTCGTATAGTCCACCTCCAGGTACCGTCCAGTCCTCGAACACTCGGCCTCTGTCAGTACTGGCCGTCGTCTGCAACCAACACAACGAGGTGCGGGCATAGCCCGTGCAGGGGTGAGTATAACGATACTCAGTAGGGACCCCGAGACCCTCAGGGTCTCACTAAAACCAACAAGGATAACCACAAGAAGATCACAACAGAAAAACTCTACTTAGGTATATGCCCATACATATACCTAAGTTATCAAGTAACCCATCTCAGTCATGAGGAAACACAAGGATCATGAGATCAACGGATAACCACTACCCAGGTATATGCCCATACATATACCTAAGTTATCAAGTAACCCATCTCAATCATGAGGAAACACAAAGGTCAAAAGTCTCAGCTCAAACCAGGATTTTTATTATCGAAACCGTAACTGCTGAAGAGCCCCGTCTCTGAAGTGTGCAGTAGTACTGTCACGACTCCGAGGTACTGCTCACTAACCTAAGACTGCTGAGGTACTCCTCCTGTCGAGTACTGCGGGTTTGCGGCCAACTACCAGGCGCTCCGTCCGCTGAGGGTCTGCTGCCAAATACCGGGCGCTACCCAGATAGCCTACCGAGGTACTCCTCCTGTCGAGTACCGCGGGTCTGCTGCCAACTACCAGGCGCTCCGTCCGCCGTGGGTCTGCCGCCAAATACCGGGCGCTCCGTCCACTGGGCTAGTCGACTCACTCCAAGTCGAGTCGGTCAAGCAGTCGTCAGGTCTCAGCCGGCTACACGGTCTCCGTACTCTGCACGCTCGTCTCCGGGAGGGTCCGCTCCACGAGCTACTGGTCGATACTCCAAGTATCACAAAGTCCCGCAAAAGAAGTATCTCAAAAGTCCGTCTCGTCACAGGGGTCTCAACGCAACAGACGGCGCGTCGATCGGACGCCCGGTCTGTGAGTTATTAGCCTTTTCGTCCCAGGGGCCCGGTTGGTTTCGAGTGCGAACCAATCCCGGCCGTATCTCAACTGTACCCCGAACTCCCATAGGGTATACTCATAGGGACCGTTACTAAACGTAAACACCAACGCCGCTGACGGTTCGTCAAACGAACGTCCTGTCTGAAAGATATCAGCTTTCCCGTTCTAGGGGCCCGGTTGGATTTCGGGTACAATCCAACCCGGCCATACTCCGACTGCATCCAAAACTCGGGCGGAGTATGTCAAAAGTTCCGTCTCATCAAGAGGAAGTCAACGAAACAGACGGCGCGTCAATCGGACGCCCGGTCTGTGAGTTATTAGCTTTTTCGTCTCCGGGGCCCGGTTGGTTTTTAAGGCAAAACCAACCCGACCGTACTCCACCTGCGTCCAAACCTCGGGCGGAGTATTCCAAAAGATCCGTCTCACTAAAAGGAACGCAACGCGACTGACGGCGCGTCAATCGGACGTTCGTGGCTCAAGATGTGAGCGTTTCTGCTCCGAAGGCCCGGTTGGTTCCGTGAACGAACCAACCCGGCCGAACTCAAAGTAATCCGAAACCTTGAGTGCGATATACCGAAACGACCGTCTCGATCCAAGGATCGCTTTGCCGCAGACGGTTCGTCATTCGGAGGTCCGAGGCTCAAGTTATGAGCCAAAAACCAAATCTGGTTCGAAATGGGGGGGTCTGGGTCCGGGCTGACCCGGCCCGACCCCCCCCCCCCCCCCCGGGGCGGCGCGGCGGGCGGCGGCGGCGCGGCGGCGCGGGGTGCCGCGGCGACTTGGGGTGCCGCGAGGAGCCGCACGCGGGGGCAATCAAGCCCCCGTTTCCTTGATTGGCGGCGCGGCCTAAGTGCCGCGCCATTTGCAAATAAATCGGCCCCCGCACGTGGGGGCCGGCTGGAGACAAAAAAATCGGGGGGGGCTGTTGCCCCCCCCTTTCAAGGAACCGTCCCCCCTCTTAAAGAGGGGGGTTTTACACGCTGGCCGGGGGAATTTATTCCCCCGGTTTTAAGCCATCCGGCCGGCCAGCTGGCCGGCCGGTTTTTCTCCAACGGCACCGGAAATTCCGGTCCCCCTTCGGCTTCCGACGCCGGCGGCCTGGCCGCCGGTCTTCTCTTCCACCGCGGCCCGGAACCGGCCGCGGTCTTCTCGTCCCACCGCGGCCCGGAACCGGCCGCGGTGTTCGTCGTCCGGTGCGGTGCGACGGCACCGCGCCCCTTTTCGCCGTGCCATGATTCCTTTCAACGCGGCGCGACGGCGTCGCGTTCTTGAAGATTTTTCCTCGTCGTGGCGCGACGGCGTCATGTAAGATTAACGTACAATTATCCGCGTGGTGCGACGGCACCACGCCACCTTGCTTCCGCCCGCAGATAAACAACATGAACGATGGAGGGGGTTCGGCCGTGTTCATGCGGTCCGGCCCCCCCTCGCGTTAACAATAAAAACGCAACTTAAATAAAAATCATGCCACACATTATACTTGCTATTCACGATCAAGAAATGGAATAATAAAGAATAAAACAACAACCCCTACCTCGGGTAAAAGATCGAAGATTGTGATCGTTCCGCGGAAGACGACGTCGCGGAGGTCGGGCGTCGCGGTAGCCGTTCGTCAAATCCGATGACGAAAGGATGCGTTTGAAGAGACACGTCATTGGAGAAACTTGTACGCAGATGAAGGTTGTCCGAGGAAGAAGCGGTGTTCTTTCTCGTTGACACGGAAGACGAAGAAGAGCGGAGCGGCGTTCTTCGTCGGAACTTGAGCGTTCTTCGTCAAGTCTTGAGGAAAGTCAAATAATAAAGAAAACAACGAACTCAAGAACCCTTACCTCGATAGTCGCACGTTGACGCACGGTGTCGACGTCGAAGGAAGAGTCGTTGTCGATGGCGTTCGTCGCGGAAAACCGTCGTGGAAGAGATGACGCGGAAGAAGTACGTCACGTCGCGGATTTGGCGTCGCGGATGAACCGTGTTCTTCGGTGGAGAAGTTCTTCGTTGAAGAACGGCGTTCTTCACGTTCTTCGTTGAGGTTTGAAGAAGAAGAGAAAGCTCTCAAATCCTCTCAAGAAATAAAGGGACTAACCAAAAACAATAAATTAAGCTCACTTAATTTATTAACACAACACAAACCTTTGAAATTCAAGAGTTTGAATTTCAAAACTTTAATTAAACTCACTTATTAATGACATAAGTTATAACCTAAGTTTACAACATTAATTGTGAGTTGGGGAGGGTTAGAGAATATGAAGGGGGTGGGGTTCGTGTGGGCCCCACCACCCTCTTAACCTCCCAAGGGAAGTTGGGTTGTCACCCAACTTCCACCCAAAGGATAAAAACACTTAAGGAAGATAAAATAAAAATTGAAGTTAAATTTTTTATTTTAACATTCACAATTTTATTTTTACAACTCCCCACGTGTGAACGCAACTTCGGGAAAGGTCTCCTTAAGCGAATATCGGCGCTGCGAGTTCATCGGTGCCCTCGGATTTCAATTCCGACCACCGGATCAAAAGTTAGGAATTCCCGCTCGTTCGTTCACTGAACGTACCCGAGCCAAACTTCGGAAATTAATTCCGGGCACTTCGGGCCTCGGAATCAGGTGCCGTCTGAAACCGCGCTCTTGTAAAATTCTAAAGAAATTTAAGAAAAAAATTTCCCTTGAATTTTACGGGTCTTTACATTACTCCCACCTCAGGGCTTTACGTCCCTGTAAAGCTTCAACTCACACTTAAGGGAAACAAGGTAGTACTGAGCACGCAACTGAGCTTTACGCTCCCATATGCTCACCTGAAGATCTCGTGTTACCCGAGAAGTACCTCAGAGGAAGCAACCGTTCACGTAGAACCTGCTCCTGTCGATCCTCGATCTCTACTAGAACCTCTGTGCTTGTCGCCCTGTCATCGACGTCCAACTCCCCGGGGTCGATGACGTGTGAAGAAACATACACGTATCTCCACAGCTGAGACACGTGGTGGACATTATGCACCCGGTGCGACTGAGGTGGTAGGGTCAGGCGGTAAACCTCCTCGCCTACCCTGCTGAAGATCAAAGGGTCCATCGAACTTCGGAGATAACATGCCGCCTCGGCCACATCTCCGAAACCTCATCGGGTTGAGACCGTACAAGAACGTGTTCGTCACCCTCGAACTCAATAGGTTTCCCTTTTTAGGTTAGAACTGAAACTAAAAACTCCTGCTGCCACAAGGGTAGGGTTGACCAACTCAAGAGTGATCGGCCACACCCTCTTATGCCTGAGTTTAACATGTGCTGCCTAGGGTTTCCTTTTCGCCGACCAAGGAAAACCCAATCCGACGTTTGCCTAAAACATTCAACCGGGGTATGATTTGTGAATCAAAACCATACCCAGATCAACGTCGTAAGGCCTCTACGCTGCCACCAAGAGATTCCAACTGAAACTCTCGCCTCGAGGTCAAATCACACCGTCGGCGTAAGCGTGATTATCGAGTCTCCTCCCAAAGGTATCTCCAGACGTGAGGGTCAAGTCTACAGCTTACCCGGAACCTCTTGGTCTGGGACATGATTCGTGGAAGGGTAGAATGATTGGTTCTTATGTCTATAGATATGGCAGCTCGTAGTAGACATAATCCGTACCCCGAATCATTCTTAGAGCTCCTGGGTCACACTCCTTGACCGTAATGCAGCTACTCTCCTCCCCAGCCCTCCTGCTCCCTGAGCCTGGCGGGGACTACTAAGTCGGGTGGTCGTAACATGTCGAAATGTACACCACCACATGCTGCTCTCCAAGCTCCGCTTCCACGTCTGCTACTCTGCAGATTCATCTGTCCTTAGCACTTCCTCCTCCTGAAATATTTTTACACGCCCGAGTCTCTGAGACTGGCGCTAGTTTCCTGCCTTTCACTGCTAACGTTCACAACCACAAAGGTTCTCTCTGGAATCCTAACATAGGTAGGAATGCATAGAGGAAAAGAATTGGTTCGGATGTCCTTTAGACACACTTCGCTCAGAGGTTCGAGTCTAAAGAACTGATCACAACGCAACCAACGAGTACCAAGATTGATTGGTAAGCCACGTTGAGTGCTCTGCTTCCGACATGTCGTACTGTCGAAGCTGTATTAGCTCCAGAAAACTCACAACCACCTCCTCAAGCCAGTCCTCAGCCGCCTACGAGTCAGGCTCACCTCGAAACTTGAGGGATATCTGGTGCTAAAACATATGTAAGGCACTAAGCCTGTGAGTCTCTGCTACCGGTACCGCCGGTAGTGTCTGCTGACCAACAGGTAGTGACATAGCTGGCGCACTACCCGTAGGTACTATCCCAGGTATCGGTTCGCGTAACGAAGCCTCATTACTATAAGGACCAACCTCATGGTCACTCACTGGAAATAACAGGAGCTAAGATCATCATCCGCTCTACTGGTATCAAAGCTAGGCGTAGAACTCTAGCAATTGCCTCCATCCAGTCCAATGCTGCCTGGGAAATCTATCTCGCCTCGTATCCTCAGAGGCCTTTACTGCTGGAACTCGTGCATCGCGCTCTGCTAGCGTGCATCGTCATCTAGTGGCATCTACTGCCTAACGGGTGGTGGTGCTGCTGGTACACCACCCGAAGGTGCCAACACTGAAAAAGGGCCCTGCACTGGAGTCTCACTGCTCGGTGGGCCATCATCGAGAACTCTCTCGGAACTCCAGCTAACTATCTGCATGGTGACATCCTGAACAGATGTGTCACGGTCAACGATTTATACCTGGTGAGATGACCTGGTTTGAGCTGACTTAAACCTATTGGGAAACACAAACGCAATCAGTGTTTTCGTGCATTAAGTCGGAAATCAGAAGTCAGGGTCCTGGTGTACGGATACGTCGGCCGCCGCACCAACACTGGACTCCCTGGACTGATAACCACACTCAATACACTAAACATTATTGCTTCACATAGCAGAAAGATCAGAGTCTGCGGTAGAACCGACACCTCTGATACCAATTTGTCACGACCCGCCCTCGGGGTCTGTGCCGTGACTACCCCAAGCCCACCTTCCATAGGCCAGGGGCTGGCGACTAGCACCAAGGTGTAAATCCCGGTAAAAAGGGAAGGCATTGCCTTTGTAAAGTAAACAAACACCACAGAGTAAGCAAGCGGAAAGTAACACTAAGCAAAAACAGAGAACAACTAAAAGTGCGGAAAGTAAAAAGGGGCCGGAAATACAAGCTCAACTGTAAAGTACAACTCGAAAGGAAAAACAGCAACTGAAAAGTAAAGCTGCTACGCCGAGCTGACCACTGGAAATCCCACCTGAAGGGTGGGTACAGATAGCTCCTCTGCTCCTCGGGTCCCGCTGTCTGCTCCGAGTATGTCCCGCCCAGTGGTCTGCCTCTGGGTACCGCCTCGTCGTATAGTCCACCTCCAGGTACCGTCCAGTCCTCGAACACTCGGCCTCTGTCAGTACTGGCCGTCGTCTGCAACCAACACAACGAGGTGCGGGCATAGCCCGTGCAGGGGTGAGTATAACGATACTCAGTAGGGACCCCGAGACCCTCAGGGTCTCACTAAAACCAACAAGGATAACCACAAGAAGATCACAACAGAAAAACTCTACTTAGGTATATGCCCATACATATACCTAAGTTATCAAGTAACCCATCTCAGTCATGAGGAAACACAAGGATCATGAGATCAACGGATAACCACTACCCAGGTATATGCCCATACATATACCTAAGTTATCAAGTAACCCATCTCAATCATGAGGAAACACAAAGGTCAAAAGTCTCAGCTCAAACCAGGATTTTTATTATCGAAACCGTAACTGCTGAAGAGCCCCGTCTCTGAAGTGTGCAGTAGTCCTGTCACGACTCCGAGGTACTGCTCACTAACCTAAGACTGCTGAGGTACTCCTCCTGTTGAGTACTGCGGGTTTGCGGCCAACTACCAGGCGCTCCGTCCGCTGAGGGTCTGCTGCCAAATACCGGGCGCTACCCAGATAGCCTACTGAGGTACTCCTCCTGTCGAGTACCGCGGGTCTGCTGCCAACTACCAGGCGCTCCGTCCGCCGTGGGTCTGCCGCCAAATACCGGGCGCTCCGTCCACTGGGCTAGTCGACTCACTCCAAGTCGAGTCGGTCAAGCAGTCGTCAGGTCTCAGCCGGCTACACGATCTCCGTACTCTGCACGCTCGTCTCCGGGAGGGTCCGCTCCACGAGCTACTGGTCGATACTCCAAGTATCACAAAGTCCCGCAAAAGAAGTATCTCAAAAGTCCGTCTCGTCACAGGGGTCTCAACGCAACAGACGGCGCGTCGATCGGACGCCCGGTCTGTGAGTTATTAGCCTTTTCGTCCCAGGGGCCCGGTTGGTTTCGAGTGCGAACCAATCCCGGCCGTATCTCAACTGTACCCCGAACTCCCATAGGGTATACTCATAGGGACCGTTACTAAACGTAAACACCAACGCCGCTGACGGTTCGTCAAACGGACGTCCTATCTGAAAGATATCAGCTTTCCCGTTCTAGGGGCCCGGTTGGATTTCGGGTACAATCCGGGTACAATCCAACCCGGCCATACTCCGACTGCATCCAAAACTCGGGCGGAGTATGTCAAAAGTTCCGTCTCATCAAGAGGAAGTCAACGAAACAGACGGCGCGTCAATCGGACGCCCGGTCTGTGAGTTATTAGCTTTTTCGTCTCCGGGACCCGGTTGGTTTTTAAGGCAAAACCAACCCGACCGTACTCCACCTGCGTCCAAACCTCGGGCGGAGTATGCCAAAAGATCCGTCTCACTAAAAGGAACGCAACGCGACTGACGACGCGTCAATCGGACGTTCGTGGCTCAAGATATGAGCGTTTCTGCTTCGAAGGCCCGGTTGGTTTCGTGAACGAACCAACCCGGCCGAACTCAATGTAATCCAAAATCTTGAGTGCGATATACCGAAACGACCGTCTCGATCCAAGGATCGCGTTGCCGCAGACGGTTCGTCATTCGGAGGTCCGAGGCTCATGTTATGAGCCAAAAACCAAATCTGGTTCGAAATGGGGGGGTCCGGGTCCGGGCCGACCCGGCCCGAACCCCCCCCTGGGGCGGCGCGGCGGCGCGGCGGCGCGACGGCGCGGGGTGCCGCGGCGACTTGGGGTGCCGTGAGGAGCCGCACGCGGGGGCAATCAAGCCCCCGTTTCCTTGATTGGCGGCGCGGCCTAAGTGCCGCGCCATTTGCAAATAAATCGGCCCCCGCACGTGGGGGCCGGCTGGAGACAAAAAAATCGGGGGGGCTGTTTCCCCCCCCCCCCCCCTTTCAAGGAACCGTCCCCCCTCTTAAAGAGGGGGGTTTTACACGCTGGCCGGGGGAATTTATTCCCCCGGTTTTAAGCCTTCCGGCCGGCCAGCTGGCCGGCCGGTTTTTCTCCAACGGGACCGGAAATTCCGGTCCCCCTTCGGCTTCCGACGCCGGCGGCCTGGCCGCCGGTCTTCTCTTCCGCCGCGGCCCAGAACCGGCCGCGGTCTTCTCGTCCCGCCGCGGCCCGGAACCGGCCGCGGTGTTCGTCGTCCGGCGCGGTGCGACGGCACCGCGCCCATTTTCGTCGTGCCATGATTCCTTTCAACGCGGCGCGACGGCGTCGCGTTCTTGAAGATTTTTCCTCGTCGTGGCGCGACGGCGTCATGTAAGATTAACGTACAATTATCCGCGTGGTGCGACGGCACCACGCCACCTTGCTTCCGCCCGCAGATAAACAACATGAACGATGGAGGGGGTTCGTCCGTGTTCATGCGGTCCGGCCCCCCCTCGCGTTAACAATAAAAACGCAACTTAAATAAAAATCATGCCACACATTATACTTGCTATTCACGATCAAGAAATGGAATAATAAAGAATAATACAACAACCCCTACCTCGGGTAAAAGATCGAAGATTGTGATCGTTCCGCGGAAGACGACGTCGCGGAGGTCGGGCGTCGCGGTAGCCGTTCGTCAAATCCGATGACGAAAGGATGTGTTCGAAGAGACACGTCGTTGGCGAAACTTGTACGCCGACGAAGGTTGTCCGAGTAAGAAGCGGTGTTCTCTCTCGTTGACACGGAAGACGAAGAAGAGCGGAGCGGCATTCTTCGTCGGAACTTGAGCGTTCTTCGTCAAGTCTTGAGGAAAGTCAAATAATAAAGAAAACAACGAACTCAAGAACCCTTACCTCGATAGTCGCACGTTGACGCACGGTGTCGACGTCGGAGGAAGAGTCGTTGTCGATGGCGTTCGTCGCGGAAAACCGTCGCGGAAGAGATGACGCGGAAGAAGTACGTCGCGTCGCGGATTCGGCGTCGCGGATGAACCGTGTTCTTCGGTGGAGAAGTTCTTCGTTGAAGAACGGCGTTCTTCGCGTTCTTCGTTGAGGTTTGAAGAAGAAGAGAAAGCTCTCAAATCCTCTCAAGAAATAAAGGGACTAACCAAAAACATTAAATTAAGCTCACTTAATTTATTAACACAACACAAACCTTTGAAATTCAAGAGTTTGAATTTCAAAACTTTAATTAAACTCACTTATTAATGACATAAGTTATAACCTAAGTTTACAACATTAATTGTGAGTTGGGGAGGGTTAGAGAATATGAAGGGGGTGGGGTTCGTGTGGGCCCCACCACCCTCTTAACCTCCCAAGGGAAGTTGGGTTGTCACCCAACTTCCACCCAAAGGATAAAAACACTTAAGGAAGATAAAATAAAAATTGAAGTTAAATTTTTATTTTAACATTCACAATTTTATTTTTACAACTCCCCACGTGTAAACACAACTTCTGGAAAGGTCTCCTTTAGCGAATATCGGCTCTGCGAGTTCATCGGTGCCCTCGGATTTCAATTCCGACCACCGGATCAAAAGTTAGGAATTCCCGCTCGTTCGTTCACTGAACGTACCCGAGCCAAACTTCGGAAATTAATTCCGGGCACTCCGGGCCTCGGAATCAGGTGCCGTCTGAAACCGCGCTCTTGTAAAATTCTAAAGAAATTTAAGAAAAAAATTTCCCTTGAATTTTACGGGTCTTTACATACCCTACCTTGGAAAGGATCATAGTCCATGTAGTTTGGATAGGAAATTGGTCTTGAACCTCAGGGAGGCGTCCTACATACCCTACCATGGAAAGGATCAATGTCGGCGTAGTTCAGATATGAATTTGGGATTGAACCTTAGGGTGGCATCCTACGTACCCTGCCTTGGAAAGGATCAAATTCCATGTAGTTTAGATAAGAGGTGGTTATCTTGTAATACTTATAAACCACAATGCCAACGTGAGTCATGATCGTTGTGAGAAACAAGAGGATGTGAAATATTAAACAATGCACATGCATCGTCGCTTGTTGGTAGGGGAGGGATAGCCTATAGAGGAAGAGGTCAGGATGACTGTGGGTGAGGGTGTAGAACAATGAACCTTTCCGAATGAATGGGGAAAGGCTATTTCTTTTCGGTAAGGATGGTGTGGGCTCAATCCAAGAGGGATTCTATAACGACCCATACTTTACATACATTGTTAATACTTCAAAATTGAAGCATACTTATTAAAACATATAACAAAACCACGAAAGGACCGTATAGGTATAGTGTCTTTAGAAACTGGGAAACATAAACAACTGGTTCATAAAGCATCAACTTTGCCTCCAACTTATTTCATCATATCTAGGGTCCCTTTTTGGCATATCCTGCTTAATAACTTTCTTCCTGACCTGGGGAAAGAAAACTTACAAAAGGGTGAGCTCAAATACTCAGTAAGGGTAAACAAAAGAAATATCAATCACATAGTATACATAACCACATAACTTTTGGAAATCTTAACCTGCAAGAGAGATCATAATTTAATAACATGAGATAAATCATGGCAGTGAAATGTAATCACAATAATCATAAAATAAACCATGAAACTTGGTGGCATACACACATAATCATAGAGAATCATTTCTTGTTAGTCAAGACTCATTTCCAAGACTATCTTAGTGGACAAAGTCCCTTTCTGAACCGAGTCACCCTCGATTCAGTCCTATTTCAATGAACCGGTATAACCTACCGTTCCAGCCATTTCTATCTCATGAGATATATAATCTTTACCCAATGCATTGGAGGGATATAGAGGTCCCACCCATCTCATAATGATACCATTATTATATCTGCCACAAAATCATAAATCATACATCATTGCATAACCCATGTAATACAAATGGGAATCTTAAACATCATGACATCATAAAACAATTCATATAAGATAAAGGAATTCATAAAAATAATTCCATCAAAACATAATCAAATCAATGTAATAATAGGGATAAAAACAGAACCCTTTATTATCTTAGATGGAAAATAAGTTTGATAAAACACTTGAACTCCATTCTTGAGGAAAATATCATTTCTTATTCAAAAACACTTTTCCTTTCTTAACATGTCATACAACATTAAACTAAAAGAAGTTGATTAAAAATAAACTTGAAAACTTGTAAAGGATGCTTTTTGGAAATAATGTTTTAAAAATCCATTCATTTCGTATAAGTTAAAAAAACATTCTTCTCGTACTTTTGTCGGAAAAGTCAAAAAGTACCTCGTATGAAAAAAGACAAAAGATTCCTTTCATATCTTTTACTAAAAACTCACTGAAGGGTAAAATTGGATAAAAACAATTGTAGAGGGATATAAATATTACATATTGGGTAAAAATGGATGTGGATGAAAAAATACACCCCAGTAAATACCAAAGTATAAACAATCTCGGATAAAAATGAGATTGTGATATTTCCCTTACCTTAGGCCCGACTTGCTTTGTAAGTGTCTGAACCTCCTGTATAATGATTTAAATAATGTTATTGAATTATTCCATAATCATACTTATTTTTATGATATCATATATGTTCATTTTCTTAGCTTCTTAGTAGTAATATTTCATTGCTACTTGTTATTCGGGTGTTTATAATTTTTTTTGTTCTTATTCATGTTTTATCGAATAAATTCTTATTCTTTTCTTTAGGTTATAGATACCTCATTTACATAATTTTATTAGTGTAATATATATCATATTCATTCATTCAATTCATTTATATAATCATTATGAAATGAAGATCATGTAGAACGAGTCGCATCACATCGTGGAACGGTATTCCGTACGTACGCACGAGTGATGATATCGTTCCTATGATTTTGGAATTGTATTGGAGTGCATGTATACTATTTAAGAATCAAAATAACTTTATAATCATCATATATAGTCATTATTTACACCATTATACCCATCCAAATAAGGTGGTGGTGGAAAATAGATTACACCACGATGTGGAGATGGTATTCCATACGTACGCACGCGCGGTGATTTCTTTTTCCATATGATGGATAGATAGTGAAATAGGGTTGTTTCATACTTATAATAACATATCATTATATGAGTGATACTGATGTTATTACTTCATAATGAAACAACTATATAATAAGAAGTGGAAGAAGAAATAAAGATGAAAGAATCGGTAATGGACATTACCTCTTCTTTGAAGTGCTTCTTTTGAGACCTTCTTTTAGGGCACTAAAATTGGTATTTGAGGAAGAAAAGAACCTCTAGGATGTCTCTAGGGAAGTGGAGAGGAGAATGTGTCAGGGGTTGGCCGAGCTTGAAGGCTCAATGTGGTGTGAGGAAGAGGGGGAGGAGGTGCCCTTTTATAAGGGAGGAGAGGGGCACCTATGGAATAACTATAAATATTATTTTATTATAAAGTAATGTTCGGTTTTAAATAGCTCCAAATTGATTTATTTCTAGGATAAGGTGGGGATGGGTCTAAATCCTCTCATCCAATAGAATTTAGACAAGTTTAGGTTCCTATTTTAACCTTATCATTTAGATTTAACATTAAATTAAATAATTTTACTTTTACCATGTCTTCTTGTGTTCTTATACTATAAGGTTGATAAACATACTATAAGCAGCCAAGTGAACCCCAAGTTGTTTATTATTAATATATATAACCTTATATAAGTCATTTGGCCGACCCATAGATTTTTAGGAATAAAATAACAATTACCAATATAATATTTGTTTTAAAAACAATTTTATGTCAATTTTGAGACTATTTAGTAATTGATTTTTTTGAAAATCATAATAGAATTAATAGTTCGATACAAGTTAATTAAATCAATAATAACATGTCATATTAACCTATAAAATTAGTGGTATTCATAAAAAGTCTCAAATTACATTTCTTTTGGGGTTTATAACATCAATTATGTCAATATTTCATTAATAAGATAATTACTGCATCATCATTGTGTCATAAATAAATTAAATTATTTAATGTATAAAAATTAAAATAAAATACCATTATGTAGGAAATCTATTTAGATTTCTAATGAATATTTATAGTCGAATTTATCTTATGTATAACCCCATATTAAAAATTATTTACTTATTAAACTTTGATTTTAACTATTTTAACCCTTCTTTAAATAAATTAATAATAAATGTCCTAATCTAATCCAAGTGGGCCTAAATGGACATATTTTATTTTTAAGTTTGTTTTTGGTCGCATTAAACTTGTCCAATAGAATTAGGACATGTGTTAGGGTAATAATAATATTATTTTAACCCTTAATTACCCTATTTACTTTTAACCGTGGTAAAAAAAAGTAAACAGTTACTATTCACCAAAAAATTATTTTCATCTCATTGAACCACATTTTACTTCTTGACACCAACCGTGTCTCTCGGATTTTCAAAATTCCACTCATAGAAGTGGTAAAATTAAATTTTATGAGAAATTCATTTTTTTAACTACCACTTAGTGGTTTCACTATTCATAAAAAATTGAATGTTTTTAGAAAAATACCAATATTTCACCGTAGTCTAATTTCGATATTCTGAATCCAAAAATGAAGTCCATTTTGAAAAATAAAATTTATAAAATATCAAAAAGTGGTTATTACTATTCATAATGGCTAGTTTTAATAATATTTTAATAGTATATCATTGTTTAGTGAAACTCTGTATTGCGTACGACGCAAGCTATCGAGGAAACTCGCGATTTCGTGTAAAGAAATCCATGAAAGTGTTGTGTAGAAAAAGATTCATTTGATGATTTATATAACATAAAAGTCTCGGGTGTTACATTCTACCCCCCTTAAAATGAATTTCACCCTCGAAATTCGTCACTTTGTAACAAACAGATGAGGATACCTCTCCCTCATCATATCCTCAAGCTCCCATGTAGCTTCTTCTAATTGGTGGTTCCTCCATAAAACATTCACCAATCGAGTGGTCTTGTTTCGTAGGAATTTTTCGCTATGATCCAGAATCTCTATCGGTTGTTCTTCATAAGAATGATCTTGCTCCTGCGGTACAACTTCTGAGCTGAGTACATGTGAAGGATCATGTATGTACTTTATCAGGAGAGATACATAGAACACATCGTGAACTTGAGAGAGATTCGGTGGAAGTGCCAATCGGTAAGATACCTTCCCAACACAATCCGGTATTTCGAAAGGACCGATATATCTAGGGCTCAACTTCCCCTTCTTTCCTAATCTCATAACCCTCTTCCAGGGAGATATTCGTAAGAACACATTATCACCCACTTCAAACACTAGGTCTTTTCTTCGGTTGTCGGCATAACTTTTCTGTCGACTTTGAGCTGCTCTTATGTGTTGTTGAATAGATCTGACCTTTTCTGCCATTTCATCAACAAGATCAAGTCCTAATAGCTTTCTTTCCCCAACTTCATTCCAGTAAGTTGGAGTCCTGCATTTCCTTACATAGAGAGCTTCATAAGGAACCATCTGAATACTGGAGTGAAAGATATTATTATAAGAAAATTCCACCAAAGGTAGGTGTTGATCCCAACCACCTTTGAAATCTATAGAGGAAGCTCTCAGAATATCTTCTAGGGTTTGAATTGTTCTCTCAGACTGACCGTCTGTCTGAGGATGATAAGCAGTGCTGAAACTCAACTCTGTATCCAGAGTATGCTGAAGACTTCGCTAGAACTTCGAGGTAAATCTCGGATCCTGATCAGATATAATAGAAAGTGGTACTCCATGCAATTTTACCACTTCCTTTACATATATCCTGGCAAGCTGATCCAGAGAGAAATCCTCTATAATAGCAATGAAGTGTGTAGATTTTGTAAGAAGATCAACTATGACCCAGATAGTATTGTTGCCTTTGGATGTTTTAGGAAGTCCTGTGACAAATCCCATAGTGATGTTTTCCAATTTCAATTCGGGTATGGGTAATGGTTGTAACATCCCCTTAGACTTCTGTCTCTCAGCTTTAACTTGTTGACAAACCAATCATCGAGAGACATATTCAGCAACATCTCTATTCATTCCATCCCACCAGAAGTACTATTTCAGGTCCCTATACATCTTCGTGCTTCCCGGATGAATAGAGAATGAAGAACTATGAGCCTCATCCAGCAGCTCGTTCTTTAATTCGGGGATGGGAGGAACAGAAACCCGATTCCTGAACTTTATTATCCCATCACAATCAAGGTTGAATTTAGGAACATTTCTCACCTTCTTTTGTAACTCGACATCTTCTTTATGTGCCTCTTTAATCTTCACATGTATAGATAGTTGAACATTCATTTGAGAAAGATAAGATTTTTCCCCTTCCATTATAATTCCAAGATCCATTCTTTGTAAATCCATAAATATTGGATCTTTTGTGATCCTCATCATAGATAAACTGGCATGGTCTTGTCGACTTAATGCATCTGCCACCTTGTTTGCTTTCCCAGGGTGGTAATGGATTGAGCAGTCATAATCCTTAATCAGCTTCAACCATCTTCTTTGGCGCATATTCAGCTCCTTTTGTGTGAAAATATACTTTAAACTTTTATGATCAGTATAAATATCACACCTTTCACCATAATGGTAATGCCTCCAAATATTTAATGCAAAGATTACCGCAGCTAACTCCAAATCATGTGTTGGGTAATTTTTCTAATGGATTTTCAACTGTCATGAGGCATAAACTATCACCATATCATTTTGCATAAGATCACACCCCAATCCCTTCTTGGATGCATCACTATAGATCACAAACCTTTCTCCACTACAAGGTAATGTGAGCACAGATGCACTGGATAACCTTCTTTTCAACACCTTGAAATTCTATTCACATTCATCCGTCGAGACAAACATAACTCCTTTCCAAGTCAACTTGGTGAGTGGATTAGATAATCGTGAAAAATGTTTCACAAAATGTCGATAATATCCAGCCAAACCAAGAAAACTTCGGATCTCAGTTACTGTTGTTGGTCTCAACCATCTTTCGATAACCTTTGTTTTTGCTGGATCCACAGATATCCCCTCTTTTGAGATTATGTGACCCAAAAATGCAACTTTTTGAAGCCAAAATTCACACATGGTAAATTTGGCATAAAGATTCTCCTTTCTCAGGGTCTTCAATATATTCTCATGTGATCTTCATGTTCTTCCTTGATCTTTTAATAGAAAAGAATATATTATATAAAGACTACCACAAATTGATCAAGATAGTCTCTAAAGACTCTATTCATTAGATCCATGAAGATAGCTGGGGCATTATTAAGACCAAATGGCATCACTATAAATTCATAGTGTCCATACCTTGTACGGAAAGCTGTCTTTGGTATATCCTCCCTTTTGACACTTAATTAATGTTACCCTGAATGAAGATCAATCTTGGAAAAGTATTGATCTATGCGTAGATGGTCAAATAATTCATCAATGTGTGGGATAGGATATTTGTTATTGATAGTGATCTTGTTAAGTTCTCGATAATCAACACAGAGTCTCATTTATCCATCTTTCTTCTTAACAAATAGAACAGGTGCTCCCCAAGGTGATGCACTAGGGCGTATGAATCCCTTATCAAGATTCTCTTGGAGTTGCTTCTTCAATTCCTGCAACTCAATTGGGGCCATTCTATAAGGTGTCTACGAGTTCTATTGAAAACTCAACATCACGATTTGGTGGAAGACCTGGTAATTCCTCCGAAAAGACATCATCAAACTCTCGTACAATGGGAATATTCTTAATCGTGAGTTTCTCACCAACCATTTCAGATAAATAACCTTCATTTAGTGGAATAAATACCCATACAATGGAAGAAATTTCCACTGGAAGGTTATGTTCATCCTTTCATTGATAGACGATCATAGATTGATCTGGAATATGAAATTTGACTTCCCTTCTTTGGCAATTGATATGAGCTCCATATCAAGATTTACATGAAGCACTTTCCCACAAACTTCGATCGGAGAAGAATTATAAACTTTTGATGCGACTGTTGTGCCATTAGGTGTTGTCACAGCTAACTCAACATCTAATTGTTGAGGTAATACGGTGATACCCTTAGAAAATTCATTAGAAATAAAAGAGTGGGTGGATCCAGAATCAAATAAAACATTTTGTAATTTAGAGTGGATGGTAAGTGTACCTTTCACCACATCATTATAATACTCCACATCGCTAATAAAAATTGCATGTGACGTTCCTTTGTCTTTAGCCTTAAGAGTTTGTTGACGTCGACCATCATCATCAAGCCTTGGATTAGGGCATTTATTGGCATAATTCCCCATCTCCTTGCACTTGAAACATTGAAGTGTAGTAGGTTCATTCTGTGTATCCCTTCCTGTGTTTGCATCATTAGAAATCTTCTTCCCATCATCGTGGCATTAAAATTCCCGATGACCTTCCTTTCCACATTTGAAACATTTACTTGTACCTTTAAGACAACTCCCTCCATGTTTCATTCCACACTTTGAGCATAAGGGAAAGCTCATCTTCTTTTCAGTGTGCTCTTTAGATTTTCCATTGAATTCCATTTTCCTCTTCTTATCAAACCCATATGACTGATGGGTTACTCCAATCTCCAACTCGACTTTGAGAGCACATCGAACGATTTCCTCGTAGCTATTGAAGTCCCTTATGGCTAACGCCATTCGGAGACTTGGTTTTAAGCCACTAAAGAATCGATCGATCTTACTCTCAGGTTGGATAATAATACCTGAAGCGTACCTTGTAAGTCTTGTAATATTTGCTTCATAGGTACCAACAGATTCATCATCCTTTTGCTTCAGTTCAAGAAACTTTTTCTCCATCTTTGTTCGGAGAATACGAGGGAAGTACTTATTGAAAACTAAGTTCATGAACTCGTCCCATTCCATGGACTCAATTTCATCCATTTGCCTCGTATTCTTAATAAGATTCCACCATTGATCAACATCTCCTTCCAAACGATACATTGCTTGGATGACTTTATCATGTTTAGAACATTGAAGAACTGAAAATATATTTTCAGTAGTACTAATCCATTGTTCAGCAACTATAGGATCATTAGACCCGCTAAAAGAAGGTGGACGCTGCCTCATGAAGGATTCAACAAAATCTTTATTTTTCCTTTGCTCGTTTGGAAGTCCTGCATGATTCATAGCTTTAGAACGTTGTGTGAGCATGGATACAAGATTTTGCATTCCAGCTCCCATAACATTTGGTTGCTCAGGGGGACAATCATTGCATTGCCCGTCGCATTCCGCATTAACACGATTCATTCAGGTTCCAGCCATTAACTAAAACCAAGAAGAATAGTGTGAGAAACACTAATTATAATAGGAAAACCACATAATCAAGAATAACATTTCACACATAAGGTCTTATACTAGGTTATTCATAGCTATTTATAAAACACTAATATTGTGTTCTATGCTTAGACTTATCCTTAGGGTTCTTACTAAGTCTTTCACATCCTAGTTTCCAAAGGTTGACTATACCTTTCCTCTGATACCAACTATAACGACCCATACTTTACATACATTGTTAATACTTCAAAATTGAAGCATACTTATTACAACATATAACAAAACCACGAAAGGACCGTATAAGTATTCTGTCTTTAGAAACTGGGAAGCATAAACAACTGGTTCATAAAGCATCAACTTTGCCTCCCACTTATTTCATTATATCTAAGGTCACTTTTTGGCATATCCTACTTAATAACCTTCTTCCTGACCTAGGGAAAGAAAACATACAAAAGGGTGAGCTCAAATGCTTAGTAAGGATAAACAAAGGAAATATGAATCACATCTTATACATAAGCACATAACTTTTGGAAATCTTAACCTGCAAAAGAGGACATAATTTCATAACATGGGATAAATAATGGAAGTGAAATTTAATCACAATAATCATAACATAAAACATGAAACATTGTGGAATACACACATAATCATAGAGAATCATTTCTTGTTAGTCAAGACTCATTGCCAAGACTATCTTAGTTGACAAAATCCCTTTTTGAACCGAGTGACCCTCGTTTTAGTCCTGTTTCACTGAACCGGTATAACCTACCGTTCCAGCCATGTCTATCTCATGAGATATAAAATATTTACCCAATGCATTGGAGGGAGATATAGGTCCCACCCATCTCATAATTATTCCATTATTATGTGTTCCACAAAATCATAAATCATACATCATTGCATAACCCATGTAATACAAATGGGAATCTTAAACATCATGACATCATAAAACAATTCATATAAGATAAAGGAATTCATAAAAATAATTCCATCAAAACATAATCAAATCAATTTAATAATAGGGATAAAAAAAAGAACCATTTATTATCTTAGATGGAAAATAATTTTGATAAAACACTTGAACTCCATTCTTGAGGAAAATATCCTTTCTTCTTCAAAAACACTTTTCCCTTCTTAACATGTCATACATCGTTAAACTAAAATAAGTTGATTAAAAATAAACTTGAAAACTTGTAAAGGATTCTTCTTGGAAATAATGTTTTAAAAATCCATTCATGTCGTATATGTTAAAAAAACATTCTTCTCGTACTTTTGTCGGAAAAGTCAAAAAGTACCTCGTATGAAAAACGACAAAAGATTCCTTTCATATCTTTTACTAAAAACTCACCGAAGGGTAAAATTGGATAAAAAATATTGTATAGGGATATAAATATTACATATTGGGGAAACATTGATGTGGATGATAAAATACACCCCAGTAAATACCAATGTATAAACAATCTCAGATAAAAATGAGATTGTGATATTTCCCTTACCATAGGTCCGACTTACTTTGTAAGTGTCCGAACCTCCTATACAATGATTTAAATAATTTTATTGACTTATTCCAGAATCATACTCATTTTTATGATATCATATATGGTCATTTTCTTAGCTTCTTAGTAGTAATATTTCATTGCTACTTGTTAATCGGGTGTTTATAATTTTTTTTGTTCTTATGCGTGTTTTGTCGAATAAATTCTTATTCTTCTCTTTAGGTTATAGATACCTCATTTCCAGAATGTTATTAGTGTAATATATATCATATTAATTCATTAAATTCATTTATATAATCATTATGATATGAAGATCATGTAGAACGAGTCACATCACATCGTGGAGACGGTATTCCGTACGTACGCACGAGTGATGTTATCGTTCCTATAATTGTGGAATTGTATTGTAGTGTATTAATACTATTTCAGAATCAAAATCACTTTATAATAGTCATATATAGTCATTACTTACTCCATTACACCCATCCACGTATGGTGGTGGTGGAAAATAGATTACGCTACGGCGTGGAGACGGTATTCCGTACGTACGCACGCGCGGTGATTTCTTTTTCCGTAGGATGGATAGATGGTGAAATAGGGTTGTTTCATACTTATAATAACATATCTGTATATGAGTGATACTGATGTTATTACTTCATAATGAAACAACTAAAGAAGAATAAGTGGAAGAAGAAATAAAGATGAAATAATCGGTAATGGGCATTATCTCTTCTTTGAAGTGCTTCTTTGAGACCTTCTTTTAGGGAACTAAAGTTGGTCTTTGAGAAAGACCAGAACCTCTAGGATGTCTCTAGGGAAGTGGAGAGGAGAAATTGGTAGGGGTTGACCGAGCTTGATGGCTAAATGTGGTGTGAGGAAGAGGGGGAGGAGGTGCCCTTTTATAAGGGAGGAGAGGGGCACCTTTGGAATAACTAAAAATATTATTTTATTATAATGTAAATTTCGGTTATAAATAGCTCCAAATTGATTTATTTCGAGGATAAGGTGGGGATGGGTCGAAATCCTCTCATCCAATAGAATTTAGACAAGTTTAGATTCCTATTTTAACCTTATCATTTAGATTTAACATTAAATTAAATAATTTTACTTTTACCATGTCTTCTTGTGTTCTCATACTATAATGTTAATAAACTTACTATAAGCACCCAAACGAACCCCAAGGTGTTTATTATTAATATATATAACCTTATCTAAGTCATTTGGCCGAACCTTAGATTTTTAGGAATAAAATAACAATTACCAATATAATATTTGTTTTAAAAACTATTTTATGTCAATTTTGACACTATTTAGTAATGGATTTTTGTGAAAATCATAACAGAATTAATAGTTCGAACCAAGTAAATTAAATCAATACTAACATGTCATATTAACCTATAAAATTAGTGGTATTCATAAAAAGGCTCAAATTACATTTATTTTGGTGTTTATAAAATCAATTATGTCAATATTTCATTAATAAGATAATTACTGCATCATCATTGTGTCATAAATAAATTAAATTATTTAAGGTCTAAAAATTACAAATAAAATACCATTATGTAGGAACTCTTTTTAGATTTATAATGAATAATTATAGTCGAATTTATCTTATGTATAACCCCATATTAAAAATTATTTTCTTATTAAACATTGATTTTAACTATTTTAACCCTTCTTTAAATAAATTAATAATAAATGTCCTAATCTAATCCATCTGGGCCTAAATGGTCATATTTTATTCCTAAGTTTCTTTTTGGTCGAATTACACTTGTCCAATAGAATTAGGACATTTGTTAGGGTAATAATAATATCATTTTCACCCTTAATTACCCTATTTACTTTTAATCGTGGTAAAAAAAAGTAAAAAGTTACTATTCACCAAAAAATTATTTTCATCACATTGAACCACATTTTACTTATTGACATCAACTGTGTCTCTCGGATTTTTGAAATTCCACTCATATAAGCGGTAAAATTTAGTTTTATGAAAAATTCAGTTTTTTTAACTACCACTTAGTGGTTTCACTATTCATCAAAAATTGAAAGTTTTCAGAAAAATACCAAAATTTCACCCTAGGCTAATTTCGATATTCCGAATCCAAAAATGAAGTCCATTTTGAAAAATAAAATTTTTAGAATTTCAAAAAGTTGTTATTACTATTCATAACGGCTAGTTTTAATAATATTTTAATAGTATATCATTGTTTAGTTAAACTCGGTATTGCGTACGACGCAAGGTATCGAGGAAACTCGTGATTTCGTGTAAAGAAAGCCAAGAAAGTGTTTTGTAGAAAAAGATTCCTTTGATGATTTATATAACATAAAAGTCTCGGATGTTATAGATGCCCTGGCTCCCTATCCATGGGAGGGGAGAAGTGATCACCGATAGCGCTCCCTGAATGGAATAGCCAGCGAGATCCCCCAATCCTGAAGAGTGGAGAGGCGGAAAGGGGATCCTAGGCTCAGACTCTGCACTACCGTGGGTATGTGAACCTAGGAATTATCTGAATGTCCTTTGATGGGATGGAGTAACCACTTCGTCTCCACCTACTATGGGTATGTGAACTCAGGAAGGCACGCAAATGTACCCGAGGGTTTTATCATTCTGATCTTATGGATTTTGGGGAGGCCTTGGCTTGACGCCAGTGGATTGGATAGTGAGGGGATTCTAAAAGATTGTCCTGAATTGAAAGGGCCTTATGTGATTCTAGGGATAGAAACACTGAATGATTTGGTAATCCACATGTCTATATGAAGAGTGGTGTGCTTCACGTTGGTAGGTGATACACGGTTGGAGAGGTCATCTGTATACCAGTTTGGTACATGGACTATGGGGAATCCCACGTACTGGAGTGGCACGTGGCTTCGGGTTTGATCTGTGTACCAAATTGTTACCCAGCCCTGGAGTCCACATGAACAGTGGATACTAGGGGGAGTATCGATCAGGGCTTCACTTTCTTAGGAAGGTGCTACATGGCACTCTAGATCAAAAAAGGTGAATTTGATCCATATTTGTAGGAATTGCATTTGAGTAGTGGCCATGGTTTGCGGTATCAAAATTTTAGGTTCATGGTTTATCAATTTAATTATGCATTCTTCTTTTATTAACAAATTTTCCCCCAGTTTATACCTGTTACTGGTTCACAAATCGGAAATGCGCGGTCCATGAATCCATAACTCCCAGAAGCCTCTTCCTTATCTACAAGTCAATCCCCTAAAAATCTTGCCTCAATCATCTAATCACTAATTAGATGTTCTCTTTCTTCGTCCCCTAACCATCCTTTTATATAGGGAGGAGGGTGTATCTATGGTCATGAAGAACATTTTACGGAGGACCATGATAGAAAACCCATCCTACAGATGACTTAGTCAACCTGATTTTTCTGGGGATATTGAATGCAACTCAGCCATGAACCAACTCATTCATGTGGGTTCTTTTTGGCTATACAGGGCTCCACCTCCATTTCGAAAATGCCACGGTGTGTGATGGGGGGGTCGATCTGCCTGGTTCAAGGCTGGCACAGTTCGCAACAGCATATCGATCTGGCTGCACTTCGCTGGTCATTTGGATTGCATCCATGTAGGAGGTCTCCCTCTGTTTCACGAATGACGGTGTCTGTTAGTGGCGTGGTTCCCCGAATCGGTCGCGTACCATTAATGATGAACTGGTACATAGATTAGTTAGTTCCTTGAACATTCATCATATTTTTCATAGATTTTTGAATAAGATTTGGTAGAGTCTTCCACTAATCATATGTGTGTATCATACTTCCCTTGTATTGGTTTTTCAAGACCCTAAAAATGCCCCCATCTGAATGGGGTCTGATTGGAATGAAGAGGAGGCTATTCCGATGTAATGTGATCCTAAAACTAGAGTCGTTTGTAGTAGATAGATGGAAACGATGGGGGACCAATCCAATATAAAGGGTTCCATGAGACTTTTCATTTACCAGATTCATCGGCTAATAGCTCTCTCGTTCCCTTCTTCAACACACCGCCTCCATGTACCACCTCTTTTGAGAATGGATTTGTCTACGAACCAGTTTTGGCTTCCATGAACTGATCCTCATCCGTGCACTCCCACATCCGTGAACTAACTTCCCATTTTTGAACTAAATTTTAAAATATTTAAAAATTAAGTCATGGGGATGTATATGGAAAACGATAAGTGTTTCAGTGGTTCACAGATATGAATTATCTTCTTAACTTTGAAATTTTAATTTCAATCATTATCTAAGTCCCAAATTATGATAACCCTCGTTGGGGATTGGTACGTGGTCTGATGGCCATGATGCCACGAACTTATTCTGTGTACCACTTGTTCGTGGAATACGGGCATCTCGAACCAACACTAGCATCAGTATGTATGTCATTTCATTTGTGGAGAATTTTCCAAACATTTGGACTTTTCCAGAATATTATTCTTTGGACTGAACCTTGACATAATTTCACAATGTAGTAAGTTATCATTGTTCCTCCATGATCTATTGTAGGACTGATGAAGACGAGGGAGGCCATTTCGAGGAATGGAAATGATGATCTTCAATCCCACATCTTTCCCCATGACAGTTTTCTTAGGGCTTTCCTATTGTCAGAGCTCATTGATTACCTATTATTCGTATAGTTACGGCTTTATGGTTTTGGTCTTCTTGCTGAGGTACCATTTCCACTGCCTAACACCGACCTCACTAATATCCATTCTGAGGCACTACAATGTCATGACCGTGTCTACATTTCCCCAGTTGGAGAAATCATCACCACTATGATTGAGGAGTAAATATTCTTCTTGTGAGGCTCAGTGTGGTCTTAGGGAAACTGTGAGTGTCATGATGATGTTCCGAGACTAGATGTCTGAGAATACCCATACATCATCAGCATCCCCTAAGAGAATCCTAGCGGCGGATGAAGCACTAAGTGGGATTTACAGGCCGAATGATGCTTCTCTAATGAGTGTTATTGGGCATTCCGGTTTCATCAAACCTGTCTAGATTGCCTTGACCAGCTAGAGGCAGTGGGCATGCACCAGGTAGCCTAGGTGTCTCAGTTTGAAATCTTCTCACTGGGTGAAATCCTTCCAGAATTGTTGAGTCACTGGTGTTCGAGTACCAACACCTTTCACCTAATGCATGGACAAGTGGGGATTATTTTGTGGGTAATATACCAGTTTGGAGGTCTTCTAATTCTATGAGAAATGTACGATGAGTTTCTCCCAGTAATTTCCACATGGAATGATACCAATAATGTGTCTCCTTTGACGAGGAGTTTGCTGGTTACGACGTAAGGATTACTGGGTCATCCTCTCGAGGCTCGTCCCCTCATCCTGTTCTAAGTGTGGATAATTTTATTCTTACAGATGAAAGGGCCTGGGAAAAAGGCGTTCCATAGTCGAAATCCCCCAACTTGTCAATCCCGCCAAACTCCAGGGTCATACTATGCCACCATTGAAGCGCAGTGGTATGCATCATGGGGATATGAGCTTTAGCCCTTAGTTTCACCTGAGCTTTAGGGAGTAGGTTTCTTCGCCATGTTCTTGATCTGATGGCTCTTCCCATCCCGTGATTCATACAACAGAGTTCGGGCCTGCATATTGATTATGGTGGCCATGCTGGTGGAGGGTCGATCTATTAATTTGGCCCTTCTTACCCTCAGCTAACTTTATGAATAATCCATGAAGATTCAGGGAGGAAGGTATCCACATCGTCTCAGCAGACCATTCCAATTCTTTTATGGGTGGATGTCAGAACACTTCTCCTATTATGAGTACCGGCATACCGCATAGGTTCCCCATTCATGACCTTCATCCCTCTCTCCTTATAATTTTATCTTTTTGTCTCTAAACACTGATCATTGCTAATGTGGTTGGGTTGTTGAACGACACTTCTTACTTTTCGTTCTCACCGCATCCTACTCCTCATGGATCCTTAAGAGGTGACAAGAACAGATCTTTGGAGAAGTGTTCATACCTCATCTATCATTGGGATGGGATGCTCACGACACATGTAGACAGAGTAGTTATCTATGAACAGTATATCCCCTACCAGTTTTCCAAGTAGTTTGGATGCCTTCAACAGATTGTGTTGCTTCTGGTCATTAAACAAGGGGGGGAATGTCATCCTATGTTTTTCCATCAATTTTGGATTATAATGATGCATGATGGTGATACTAGGGAGATCATTATTCCTACCACGATAGGGCTCGCCTTCCTATCGCTGGAGTATTGGCAACTATGGTTTGATAGTTACACTGCGGGATGCTGAGAGAACTAGTTTGGCAGGTATTGAAACCCTTGACTATTTTTCATCTCATTCTTTCCTTGATAGCAATACCACACATTCCCTTTGTCAGGAGAGGTGCGATAGCCATGCCTTCTTCTTCTTCTCCTTCAGAAACCCATATGAATATACCTGTTGCTCATGTCCTCATGATGATATGGTGCTCAATCCGTTGTCAAAAGTGTCTTGGAGGGATCTCATCAGCGCAACCCATTTCGGGGGGAGGGGGAGTGATTCAGATGGCTCCCCTCGTGCAGAAATCACCCATGATTTTCATGGGACTAGTACCAGCCAAGTATCTTTGATCATCCCGGAGGTCGTGGTAAGTCCTCCACCTCCAGCTCTAGTGGCTGGGCCATCTGAGGGAAAATAGAGTCTCCCACATTGGGTGACATTCTTTTGGTCACTTTCCACCCCTATGGAAACGATTCCTATTAATAAATATGTGGCGGAAGAGGAGGTTCAAAGTGATGATGTTATAGAATGACACCTGGAATTGCGTAAAGAGGCATGGTGTCTGTTTCATTCTCTTGTTGTGGAGACACCCCTAGCCAATCTCTCCAACGAGGGTGACAATTTTTATCGATTATTTATTAATATGGGTTCTAGATTCTTTGATTTCCATCACCTTTACTCCATTATTTTCCAAATTTTCATTTCCTGATGAGATCTCGCCTCCTACGAGGACATGTTGGCCAGGTTCAATCTTCCCACTACCAGGTGGCAACATTCCGGGATATTTCAAAAACACTAGATCATATGACGACTAAGGAAGTGATGGCATGAGATTTGGGGGTGGTTCATAAGGAAGAGCTATGGGAGTGTGAAACCCACACAACCAAGTTGAGGGGATAGCTATCCTCCTTATGTGTGACTTATAAAGCTATTCTAAGAAATGGGTGGGAGGCCTTGAATCTATATTGGAGAGTTGGAGTCTAATGGCTGAATCCAAAATGGATGAGAGAACATCCTTGGAATAGGTTATCGATGGCACGTGGCAATCACCATCCATTTTTTTGGAAAGGGCGAATAGGTCCCTACTATAGATTTGTCCCAAACTACAGCTTCTACTCACTCCTCCCCCTTTTTAATTTGGATAGACTCCAAATTGGGGATGTTCTACCATTCATTCTGAACTTAATGGAAAAAATTTGGCTTTTAAACACCTCTTCTCTACATCTTCCCATTAATATTACTTAAGGTATATGTTAATTTTGAACCATGACATAAAGTCAGTAAGTTGGGACCACAGAATCGAGCTCCAATTTTTTCCTATGCCAATGGGATCAATGAGCATAATTTTACTATTTCTAGGGTCTCATAGAGAAACCCTACAATCATTGTTTCTCTTCTAATAATACCCTAATTTTTGGCTACGCCAATTTAGTGTGGACATAGCGGGTGAAGCTCGGCATTTGATTAGGCCACCAATTGTGGTTGTTTGACCTAACGATATTTGTGACTCTTGAGTTTTTATTTCTCAATGTCTTACTGGGGCCATACAAGGTGTAGTCTGGTCAAGATGATACTCGGCTTTTTCCCAAGATTCCCCATGCGGATTTTCATCATGGATATTTTCATTCTTGTTTTGGCAAGCGGTTTAAATTCTCACAAACAAGTCTATCATTAGTCGTGTTGTAGGTCAAACAACTTTGACCAGATGTTGAGGAATGAGGGCCCAAAAATGGTTTTTACTAATTTTTGATGCCTTAATACCTTTCAAGAGTATATGGGGGGAATTTTTAACTCAATGATTAATAGCATGTGGGGCATGTCGTATATAATAGGAGCCATATGAGAATATATATATTGGAAAAGAATTTATTATGGAATACATTACTTTGACAGAAGATCCTAGGGATATCAATATACAGGGCCGCTGAGGGCATGGTCTGCATATTCATACAAAGGACTTCTTAAGTCAATGACTATCTATTTATGATGTCCAAGTAACTTCATTAATGTTGAGATAGTGAACACCACCAGGGGTGGCTTAAAAGGGACATGGAAGATGAAGGGTTTCGGCACATCCATATTAATCATGTATATGGATATTAGACCACTCTAACACACACTTGGTTGTTGTGAAGGAGGGTTAGAGCTTGACGCAGTTTAATGTCATGCAGCTAGAACATTCTATCAAAATAGAATGTATTTCCCCAATTCCCCAGAATTTAATCAGAAATGTCACATCATACTCAGACGTGATTTTGGAGAGGTTTGTAAACTTCAACACAAAGAGTTTTCTAATCCTATGAGAGATGTAAGGGCTCAGAGGCCCGGAGGCATTATGAAAGAATAATTACCTAAAGAAGTCATCCCTTTGGAAAATGGTACAAGGGTGATCAATTTGCAGGGCCACAGAGGGCATGGTATGTATATTCTTACAATGGTATCCTTAGTTCAATGGTTTTATTCTCTCAATAGTCGGGCTACCTCAGGGATGTTGGGAATGAAGTCCACCAGGGGTGGTTTATGGGAGTTCGTTTCATTCTGGTTACAAAGTGTGATTCATGAGGAGGGGGTGTCTAGATAGGGGTGGAGCATTCTGGGCTAAGATATCATGAGAGTGGGTGGGGTTATCTCTCTCACCCATGTGTGAGATGATGATCACTGCATGTCTAACTCGTGCCCTGAGGAAGAGAGGGAGGCCTCCTTTCCTGACTGAACCCGTGAAGAGTACATTAAAGACTGTGTATTATAACGTCAGGCTATAAGGATGGCCTCCATGCGGTTTAATGTCATGTGGTAATGGAATTGTTGTAAGGTTCACTCTTGATTTGAACGTAACTCAGTCTGAATACCCTGATAGTTCCAAGACATGGGAAGGATGTATATAGTGTAATCTGTAATTTCAGGGCCTCTCGGATCACAAGAAATGATATGTGGTCCTTGGGGTCGTTGAGCATACTAGGTTAGGAAATGTATCATCTGCAAAAGACTTTCCTTTTTTAAAAAGGCCAGGGGAGATCAATATGGAGTGCCATTGAGGGAATAGTATGCATAGTTGTACAAATGTGTCCATAGGTCTATGACCTTCTATGTATGATGGATTTGGAGGTTTATGAGGATCCATGATTATCTGGGTCATAGATTTTGATGTACAAAAAGGGTATGTTGGGTCATGTTGGAGACATTAGGCCATAATTGTCTTTGGAGCTCAAGAAGTTCCCTGCGCTGATTTTACCTGCGTGTGGGGTGCGCTTTCATTCCATTCAGTTTAACATCATGTGGTAAGGATGATTTTCTATTAGAATAACGGTCATAGAGTTCGAACCATCGTTGGCTGATGCTACGGTTACTTGTGAGATAATTGAATTAGAATGCTCAGCTGTGATCTGATCTGAAATGGGGGGTGAAGGTGTAAAATGAAATCCTAGGGTCTCTCAGATCAAGAGATGTGGTATGGGAGCTCTGAGGCTGGTAAGCATACGGTGATAGGAAGAGTGTGGCATGTTGAAGACTTCCCTTTGGTAGATGGGCCAGGGGTGATCAATATATAGAGACATTGGGGGACTGGTATGAATAATCATGAAAAGGTGTCTGAAGTTTGATGACCATCCACATTTGATGGCCATGAATGATTATGAAGATCTGGGATCACCCGGGACACAATTTTTGGTAGATGTGGAGAGATGTGTCTGAGCATATGAGAAACAACCATATCATAATTTTCTGTTGGGTTAAAGCAGCACAGCTCTGGTGTTATGTTGTGGATGAAAACCATCATAAGAACCATGGGTGGATATGCAAGCTAACCATGTAGGGGAACCCTAGAAACGTCTAGATGTGAAGGGTACAAAAATGTAAACCATTGGTCTATAAATTATTCGATCGGGAAATGTGATATGGGGGATCTGGGGTCGGTAAGAGTATGGAGCTAGGAAGAGTGTCACATGTAGAAGAATTGCATTTTGTAGACGAGCCAAGGGTGATCAATATGCAGATCCACTGAGAGCACGATATGCATAGTCATGCCAAGGTGTTTGTAAGTCGATGACCTTCCACTTCCGATGGCTATGGGTGATTATTAAGATCTGTAATCCTCTGGGTCATGGAGTATGTTGCATGGCAAGGATTCATCCAAATGTTCAAGGAGTGTTATAGTCCTGTTTCACCACATATCTTGAGGGGATTACGACTTGTACCATGCAGTTTACAGTTTTGTTGTAAAGACAATTGCTGTGCAGTTTAGAGTCATGATGTAAGGACGATTTCCATGCAGTTTAGCGTCATGTGGTAAAGGGGATTTTTTTGTAGTTTAGCATCATGTGGTAAAGACATGATCTATTTTTTTGGGGTGGTTGGGCCAAGATAGAAAAATCCTGGTGTCACTATGTATCCTAAATGGATTGGAATAAATCCATACATAGTTCTTAAGGCACTTGTAATTCAAATGGGCTTCATACACAAATCTGTATTATACATAGGAGGGAGGAAATTTTCATGGCAGCTGGACTGGTTTTCAAAAACCCCAATGTCTCAACATATCCTGAAAGGGTAGGATAAATAAGTACGTAGTTCTTTAAGCATGGCACTGTAGATGAAAAATTCTAGGAGTCCAATTTCTTCTCAGGTAAATTCACTGTATTTTTATGATGTTTATATTCTTAAAACTATGACATATTTCTCTTAGTTTGGGGGTCATAGAGCTTAGACATTCAATAATAACTTCTAAACAAGGTTTAATGCTACGATTTTGTAGCAAAACTGACATGAATGAGGCTGAGAGCCTCCTGCATGCACCTTTGGGGGAAATTCTAGACATTTTGAGGTCATAGTAGCAGGATTATTGGATCTTGGTTTAGAGTTATAGAGTTTCGACCGGTGCGGCACAATTTATTTTCATGTCACAAGGACGACGTACCGTGCAGTTTAACATCATGCGGTAAAGATATTTTACTATGCAGTTTATTTTCAGGAAGTATGGACAACCTACTATGCAATTTATTTTCTTGTAGTAAGGAAATTATGCTCTTGGCAGTTTAACGTCAGACAGCTCAGATGAGAACTTCTTTTATGTTTAAATGAAATATTTATTCAGAAATCTCACGTTTTTATGTGTGGTGGTGATCTTTCCATACATGGATATTAGGGCATGTGCTCTATTGGGGTAGACATTGTATATTATATATGGCCCATCCAAATTTGTCTCCAACTTTAGTGGATTCTTTCCAGGTATCAATGGGGTCCGGAGGACCAATAAAAATTCTCCTTTGAGGAATGACCGAAGACAAACCTTTTTATTGAAGGCTCGTGCAATCTAGTTTTGATATACCTCCAGGTGGTGCAAAGTGTGCAACCACTTCTCATCTAGTTTCTCTAATTCATCAAATCTCTTTTTTCTCTTTCTCATCTATCCACAATTGGTCACAAATGGAAATGAACAGTGAAGGCAATTAGTGCTCAATGGGAAAGACTGATTCTGTTCAGTATACTAATGAGTACGGAGTGTCATGGGTAGCAGTGCGAGTTGTGGTTCAATAGGCCCACAAGTCATGGATGAGTTTTTCTGGTCATGAATTATTTTCTTTGTCCACCGTTTTTTAGAGTATGTTATACAGTGTTCTATTGAAGGCCTCTATCAATCAGTTGTCTTCTTCATGGAAGTGGGATAAATGGTTGGTCTTGATACCATATTCCTGGTATAGCTTCTCCAATTCAGCGGAGCCGAAGTAGGTTCCATTTTCCATCAATATTGTATGAGATACACCAAATATGGTGATGATATTGGATTTCATGAAGCTGATTATGCTTTTTACGTCGAATTATTTAAGGGGTGAAACTTTTTTCCCAATGGAAAAGAAATCAACCGTCGTGAGAATTTATTTGAATTTTTTGATCGTTGAGGGAGTTCGTGATCCCACAATATCTATTCCCCAAATAGAAAACTTCTAGGAGTACTTATCATCATGAAGTAGATTTGGGGGTAATGAATGAAGTTGGTGTCAATTTGGCAGGAGTGTCAATTTGCAGTAAAGTCCATGAAATCTTGTGACATGGTGGGCCAATAGTATCCTACCCTTAGAATCTGATAAGAATTCATGGGTCCTGATTGATTTTCTCCCCACACTCCAGCTTGTACTTCATTATTGACAGTACCAGTCTCTTCTCCATCAATGCATCTGAGAAGGACTCCATCAAGGCCTCACTTATAGAGGACATTTTGCTGACTTCTGTTGCTATATATGACAAAATTGAATTCCATTCTCCATATTGTCTCCCTTATATCCCTATCTGATGGATTTTCTACCCTTTTAAGTTTATTTATAATGGGGATCATCCAGCCAGTAGTAGGATCATATGGATCAGGTACAGGGCTAACATCATCGATTTCCTCTATGTTAGTTATAACATATGGCAAGACCATTTGACGTTGAGAAATACTGATAATTGTTTCATCATGTTCTGGGTCATCTAGGGATATGTGAACATTATCGAATGCATCGTCTTGGGAATTTTGAGACTAGGGGACATTCGTCAATGTTGCTTCTATGGGGAAATCTGCCATTAACCGTCGTACATGGTCGAATAGGGGGATCAAATCTTCCTTCATAAAGGCATAGTCACCATGGACATTCTTGAGGACCATTTTTGAGTCACCTTTTACTATGAGGGAGTGCACTTGCACCTATAATGTGAACTCTAAAACTAAAATGAGGGCTTGGTATTCTGACTCATTTTTTATGAATCCTCTTGAAAAGTGGAAGGAATATGGAAAACCTGGCTGCTCTAGGGATATTATTTTTATTCCCATTCCTACCTTGTTAAACAAGGGTTCTTCCATTCTTTTACATTTTAGCTTCTGGATGTGCCATCAATGTACATTTCCCACCTTCCGGGATTTTTTTTCATTGAGAAGATGTCTTTGTTGGGGAGTTCTACATCTGATGAGGCCATCTCTATCGAGGTATTATCTACCAGAAAATCTTCCAATGCTAAGACCTTGATAGCTTTCTAAATCAAGAAATGGATTTCAAACTATTGAAGGATGAATGCCCATTAGGATAGGCATCTGGTCAGCATTGGAGAGCTGAGGATGTACTTTAGGGGATTGCTGTGTGAGATCAGGTAGACATTATGATGCTACAGATAAGGTCACAACATCTGGACCATGAAGACCAGAGCCAAATATCTTTTCTCGATATTTTAATATCAAGTATTAGCACTGAGCATGGTTCAGCTAACTTAATAAAAGATGTTTCCACTTTCGGCATCATTTTTCTACTCGAGGAAGGATCCTAGTGACCATTATAAGGCCATTATTTACAAGATAAGTGGCCTTCCTTCAACTAGAAGCATGAGCACCAGTGGTCTCATGTGGTGCTACTTAAGGTAGTCGAATTCCTTTTGGAAATAATCTATCCATGGGTAGGTAACTCCCTTCTTCATCAACATGGTAAAGGGAAGACATTTGTCAATGAGGTTGGCCATAAAATGCCTGATATAAGCCAAATGTCCTTGTAATCCTTTTAACTTAGTGAGGTTTCAGGGAGATGTAAAACCAAATTTATCCTTTTTCTTCCCAGGGTCGATTTTGATGCCAGGATGGCATACGACAAAGCCAAGAAATTTCCCAGAGGTAACCCTAAAGGCGCATTTCAATGGGTTCAACTTTTTTTTTTTGATGTTTTCTAAAGACAGTTTCGAGGTCTTACAGGTGATCTGAGAACTAGCACGATTTGACCACCATGTCATCAATATAACAGTCGATAAACTTCCACAGGAATGGTTTGAAAATGCGATGCACGACAGGTTGATATGTGGCGCCGGCATTTTTCAGACAAAAGGTAATGACTTTGTAGAAAAACACTCCATATAGAGCCCTAAAAGAATGTGTATTCTTCATCTTATTATGACATTCTGATATTATTATCTCGGTAATAACCATCCATGAATTATATTGCCTTAAATCCTACAGTCGCATCGATCTAGAGTTCAGTGATTGGGACTAGGAAATCATCTTTAGGGAAGTGCCAATTAAGATCACTAAAATTTATGTAGATGCAGATATGTATGTTCATATTTTTAATGGGGACTATGTTGGCCAACCATATAGGATATTTTACCTTCGGAATGATATCTTCTTTTATGAGCTTGTATACTTCATCAACTATCATAGTCACAGGAATGGGATGTGTCCTTCTGGAGGCCTGCTTATAGCCTTGGGGATCTTCTGGCAGGCCTTGTTGGTTCACCACCACCTCAGGATCGAGTCCTATAATATCAGTGTAATTCCAGGTGAAAAAATAATGATGCTTCCCCAAGAAGTATATATATACCTCATCTTCCTTGGAAGACATGTTCGCACTAATGAGAGTGGGTCCCATGTCTTCTTCGGTTCCCAATTTTATTTTCCTGAATTTATCAATGTTGGAAGAGATACCCCTTTCAAATGCAGGAGGGGCATCTCTAAGGTTCTCTTCCTCTTCTTCCACCAAATCCTTCTCCTCTTCTTCTTCTGACAGGGAGAGAGCTCTTGATGTGGGCTCCCCAAAGATCTGAGGCCAGATGTTACATGGGCGTTCTTTGGTGGAAGTGTCCTCCTCTAACTCAATTGGTTGTGAGGGAACCTAAAGTGAGGGAGGATCATGGGGTGATATGTGTCTTGTCCTTCTGCCACATCAGAGAGTGCGGTAGGGATAACTTGAGATTCCATGGATGGGGTGTGGGCACCCTTGCTTGAGCATTCTTCCTATGAGTGAGGGTCAGTAGGTGCTTTTACGTTGTCAGGCTCGGCTGTCACGACTGAGATCGTGAGAATAGCTGGATATGCATCTGGACATGGATTCATATTCTCTACATGGTTGATGGGCAGTCCGTACTATTCACCGAGTTTCTTGAGGGGGTCTTAGATAACCACTTCTAGACCATTTGGGGTAGGGAACCAATCAATAACATCAATTGTTGATGTCTCCCCCGTTTTCTTGTAAAATTTGGCATCAATGTAATGCAAATCGAAGAGCTATAACATGGCCTTATAAGTGTTCAATGTCCCACCTTGTCCATTGATGCAATATTTGATAAACAGGTGGTAGTGGGAAAGAATTTCCTTGTGTTGATTTATCCATGGCATTTATAATAGGGAATTAAATATCGTGCTTTGTTGAACCACCGGGAACTTTGAATGGGACACAAGGTCACCAAAAGGGTTTTGAGCTTGATTTTTTCCACTGGCTTTTTGTTCACTCTTGTCATAACCTAACAGAGTCGTAGTTGAGGGTGTCCGGTTGTCCTCATTGTATCCCAACCGATGATGTCTTCATAGTGGGAGAAGGTTGACTCAGGATCCATTTTCTATGAATACGTTAGAGACTTCAACATCATTCAGAATGTCAGATACATATAGGGGTTTGATGTTTCCTTTCATGGTGGCATCATAATTATGTTCATTCAAGGAAATACCTACATTAAATTTAGTCAGGCTAGTCTTCGTTCGATATATCTCGGCGGTAGAAACTTTGGCATGAAATTCCTAGAGGGATGTGTAGGGATTATATGAGTGCCTCCCTGAGGTGTTCTGACAAACTCAGGGCATCCATGATCGATATATTAGCTGGTACTAAGGCTAGCTATTTTAGTATATCGTACTTTTTCTCTATAGGTTGGAGCTTCTACACTTGGGTGAGTTCTTTAATGGGCACTTTAGGGGCTAGATCATGAGATGAAGAGGGAATGGTCATAGGGGAAAGATTAACTGGTGCTCCGGTATTCTGGAGACCTAACCCAGTCGGTTTACATGTGTGACCTATGTGGATAGACACTTGTTCCTCCAATAATGGGTACTATAGAGTTTTGGGGCTAGAGTGGCTGCTCATGGGGGAAGGGGAAAATTCTTCCCCTTACTGGGACCGTTGAATGGTCTCTCCCATGAATTTTTGTAATTTTGATGGTTTGAGATGAGGAATAACCATAGGGTCAGTTATGGCCATGACTGTGTCTATCTCAGTATCCCCTACATATATAATTTCTCCTTTTGGTTCCCTGATCGGGTGTTGGGAACTCGAGTTCATAACCATACTATTTGTTAGAGAATGGTTACATTAAATGGACAATGTTGATAGAACCAAAGACTAGTTCCTTTGTCGATGGTAGATTAGCCTAGTTTGATTCCTCTAATGGTGTCGTTTGGTGGTTCGGTGCCCATTGTATCAAGCCAGAGGTCATGAAATCCGAAATTTTCAAGGGTAGATTTGGCCTCGTCACAAACTACTTATCTTGTACATGTTTCTTCCATCTCTAATTATTCCAATATAACCAGACTGTTGACAGTTGTGGGGCCATGTATGGAAGATGTGTTGCATTTGGAGTTGTTGGCACAACCAGATGTTGTACTTGAGCTCAACGTATGCCATGAGCTTGGATGTCCATCTTCTGACTTATCAATCCATAAAACTAATACTCTCTTTTTCTAATGACTTTCTTCAACTCCTCTCCCTGATCTAGGTCGGTGGTAGAAACATATTCTACATGTGTCAGGGGCGTTCCTAAAATGACCTACCTGAGTCCGCAATCTTTTTTAGGAGGACATTGAAGATGAAGAATTACTGAATGTTGTGTCCCAACATCTGATGGTAGGGGCAAAAATCTGTTCGAGTGTCGAGGACAACTTCTTCAGGCTTTCTTGGCTCTGGTAAGTGGAGGAAGTTGTTGTTCATGATGGAAAAGAAGTATTCATGGACTTTGTCCTCTCAGAACGTGTAGAATTTATTTTTTCTTTCCTCAAATTGGTTTCTCCTAGTTCTTCTTTGATCGTCTTCTCGGGGCAGGGGCGACCATTGATAAGCCAGAGGCCCTTGGCAATTTAGTGGAGGCCTAGGCGGTGGAGTAGGTGTGGGGGCAGGCTTGAGAATGACATAGGACGCTTCAGCTCTACCTTCCCTCTTTGCAGGATCCTGTGATGTTATTTGGGACTTATGTTTGGTCTGTTGTAAGGAATCATCGATCCTCTGGGCAATAGCAGTGAAATCCCAAAATCTGGCGGTTCATATCACTAGTATGAGTGGCATTCGCAGCTCATCCTGGAGGTTGTTGATGCATATAGCGAGCATCTCATCCTGGGGTAGTGGCATATTTATAGAGTAAGCTATACCCTTCCATCTGGTGATGAAGTCTGAGACCCTCTTATTCTCCCTCGGTTTTCAATTCATGAGGTTGCTAACAGTTGTCTTCGTTAAAATTTAGCTAGAGTGGAACATGAACTAAAGACAAAGATCCTCCCATTCTTTTAATGAGTGATCTGGAAAACTCATATACCAAACGAAGAGCTGAATCTTGTAAGGTTTGTATGAAGCATCTGAGTTTCATTGTTTCTTGTTGTTATGAAGTTACCATCATAGGGTCGCAATGAGACACATAGTGCATCAAATATTGTTCCCTATAACTTGATCCATCAAATATATGGAATAAAGGGATGAAAAATTTTGGTGGTGGTGGAATATTTATCACCCAGTCTATGTAAGGCTTTCAATCTGTCTATATTCGAGCGTGTCGGCCATCAATTTCTTCCAATTGAGCTGTCATTGCTTTGATGATATTGGTGAGACCCTATTTTTCATCTTGTTGGGCCTGATCCCGAATGGGTATAGCCTGGGGGACTTCATGAAGTGTTGGATCAGCGGGTACTTGAGGCGAATATGCCATCAGTGGTACCATCAGAGGATTTAGATATACTCTCTGTAGTTGGTTCTTGAGTAGAGGTAAGTCTTGGTGTGCTCCGGAATAAATGTTCAGGTAGTTGGACGAGCCATGTTTCATGCTAAGAGGGGGTCATGTACTTGTTTCTTTTTATGAGGAAAACCCTTGTTGTTGAGGCACACTTGCGAAATGTGTGTACTATGACCCATCTTGAGGATCAAATTTGATAGGATGGTCCTTCTGGAGTATCTTCTCTTTAATCTGACTTCATTCCATCATTTCCTCCTCCTACCGAAAAAATCTATCTTTGAGTCTGAGAGACCTGTTTGTGTTGAGAGGAGGAGATGGGTTGAGGAAATCCTAGCCTTTATTCCTCGGTCTATTGGCGACTCACTGGGGAATCAAATGGGGATTTTCTAGACCAGCTGGGTTCAATGTAGCCCTCTAGTACTGGGTGTGCATCTCTGCTGGCTCATAGTGAATAACATCCTGAACAGAACCATCTTCTCCCAATCCAACTGTATTTGAATCGTTTTCAGTGCCGCCCATGGGGTTAACATCCACGATGTTGACAGATTCATAATACAGGGTGGAGGAGGTGTTATCATCCAAGTAGGATGAGGACCGTCCGTGCCTCGTATCATTTTCCCCCTTTTGTACTGGGAATACCTTCGGGTTTCTTGAAGAAGGGTGACACTGATGGAACCTTGGTGAAACCATACAACATGCCTCCTTCCTAAAGGGGATTACGTTTTAAATGATGGGACTGGACATAAACCTCCTCTTCTGACTACCCTCCCCAAATTAGACCATACTGATTATCATGGGGGAGGTCATTTTGAGGTAAAAATACCCCAGCCCTTGGGGCTAGGGTTGGCTCCATTCCTTGGGCGCTGCGCCTCTTCCCATTTTTGCTGGTCTTAGGTGGGAATTTTATATTAAAAATTCCCCAATCCCTACAGGCTGGGGTTGGTCCCGAATAGTGACAGCAGGTGCCACTATAGCTTCTTTCTTGATCTCACGTGCTCCCATTCAAGGGTGAGCCAAGCATGGTTTAGTGTTAACCAGTGAGTTAATTCTCTCTAGGGAGGCAAGTGTCGATCGAGGATTAGTGTTTCTTAGGTTTGATGCCTACCGAATATTTTCGGTAGCCTAGTTTATGTGTTCATGAATGGCTCAATCTCATTGGGCCTAATGCTTTTGAGACTTAATCAAGGCCTATTTCTGTTGGATGTGACACCTATCTTGAATAGGGACCTCATTTGAATATCGTCATTATGTGATGAAATTGCAAGACCTTATGCTGAACGGGTTCATCTGGATGGGAAGTGGGGTGAAATGCGAAGCCCCATGTTCTCCCCATCAATGGATAGGAACTCCCGTCGGAGAATCATCAAAAAGGTGATGTAATTTGTGCGGTGCATAGATACAGGTTGACTCAAGGTCCTTTTTGCGCCTCTATGACGGTGGTCATCGCACCGAAGGAAGGGCTTTTAGATCAATGTGACGTAGGAGCTCTCCTATGGTCTTGACATGATCTACAAATACATCATATGGTAGGTTGTTTAGTTTAAAGTGGTGAAGGTTTTTCCATATATTGGAGTGGATGTCATGTATACTCCCCTTTGAGAACTCTCTAGGTATGTCAAACTGAGACGTGGTCATGGGCCAAAACTGTACTGGTATGTATTCCCTGGCCAGCTATTTCCTAAGGTAATATACATCATCTTGTGCCTCCACCATCAATTCTTCTACTTGATCTGCCCAGCTGAGAAGCTCCTTGAAAGTATAATCTGAGGTAGCATGGTAGGTAGGGGTTGAACTGTTATGTGGGAAGCTCTGGGGTGGCTCAGAGGATGAACGTGGTCCCAGACCATCTCTTGACGGAAGAAGGGTGTTGTTGATAGTTGAACGGGAATCTTAAATGCTTGATTACCTCTTTCTGAGTGGCTCAGCATAAGAGGGATTTTCTATACATGATTCGGCAGGGGGAGGACCTTTCTGCCAGAATGATGTGTCATCGTGGGGACTACCTACATTGTTGGCGCTGAAGTAGCAAGGACATCCATTGTGGCCTGAAGTTCGACTAACAATAATAATTCTATAGTTTATTCCCTGGGGAGGTCCTTCTTAGTGGACTACAGAAATGGGAATACCTTCTTGCTGTTTAAGTCCATTTCGGGGAGGACATTCACAACGGTGGCCATGATGGTGAGGATGTCCACTATGGTTTGATGTTCAGTGTACATCCTGGGGAGGGCCTTCAGGACACACTTCTATAAAGGGAGGACCTTTTGGTTGCCTAACACCATTGCGGGAAGGACCTTTGAAATGGAAAAAATGATGGAGAGGACTACCCTCATATCTTTTTCTTGGATAATATTTGTGGGTCACACCCTAGGGAGGGCCATAAAAATGTAACAAAATGAGGGGAGGGCCTTCTTGTTTCATAATGTCTATGCGCGGAGGACCTCTACTGTTATAGTAGCGAGGACTACCGCCATAATCTTATTCATAGTTGTGTGAAACATCATTGTAGTATAACTACTGGGGACGACCTTTAGGGCAGGCCATGTCAAGGGGAGGACCTTCTTGTTGTGATGATACAATACTATATGAAGGACCTCCATAGTTGTGACTATGATGGTGATTATTTCCATCATAATCTGTTTTCCCACTGCATAGAGAGTGTTATAAATGTATACCCTAGGAAGGACCTTCAGGGTGGACCATCGCAAGTGGATGACCATCTTGCTGCTTGATATTCCAGTCACATAGAGGGCTTCCATGAATGACATTAAAAGAGAGTTCTCATTATCGATCATTACATTCCCATGAGGTTGTCTCTCATGGGTTCTCTTGGGAGGTCCTTCAGAGCTTCTAGTATAGAAATTGAGGGGAGAACCATTGCAACTTCTATTGCCACTACCATAGTATTGTAATGGTTTGTATGATTTCGGGCTTTTGTTACATCCTTAGTGGAATTGAAAACCCCATCTTGCAATTGAGTTGAGTCATGGACCAACTCATTATTTTATGGCTTCCTTCAGTGCATTTGGGGATCTCTCTTGTGGGAAGTGGGGACCATATGCTGTTAGTAAAGGTCTTCACCTCAGGGTCCCTGACTAATTGGGTCATGTGATGTTGTCAGGATATGCCGAAAAACATATGGAATATGGCAGGGATATATAACTTCCTTGGACAATTCACCATGATGAATCGGTGTCCCCTAGTTGGAACGAGTGAGTATGCTCGATCTGGTCTCCTCTATATCATGGGATATAGCCGAAGACCTTCCAAGTCTGAATCAGGGACGAAGATATACTCTGATGTGGCTATCTCATCTCTTAGATGAGTCACCTCAATTGGCGAGATGAGCTCTATGGCTCGGGTCCTTATTGTTTTCACCGATGTAATTACATTCTAGAAAGTCTATAAGATATAATCTAAAATCGATACCTACTCCTCCTTCATTTCTAGGATATAGAGAGAGACATCCTTAGCTGGAATGGGTATGAGGGACCATTCCGTTGTCGAAGTTGGAATTTTCTGATCTGGTCCTCCAGTGGTCATTGGATACAAACGATTCTCCTATGTTGAGGCAAGTGAATGAGTCTACCCCTATCATGGGATATTCTAGATTACTTCTCTATTTTTCTCCACATCAGGTTGAAAAACATTACTTGCATCCATAGGGAGATGGCCCTGCATATATTGGTGTCCCACCATATTGAGTCAGTGGTCTTTGTTTGCTGGGAGATGTGCCCGCTTGTTGATCGCCACCATATTAGGATGGCAGGCATCAAGAGAATCTGTGGGGATTTGGTCCTGCAGGTACAGGATTTCCACCATGTCTGGTTGGTGGGATTCATGATACTGGGTAGGGAGAGGTTCCATCATGATAGATTTTTTCTTGTATGGGTAACGGGCTTGAGGAGGCTCGGTGTGGATGTGTTCCTTCTCTCAGGTTGCCACCATGTTGGGATGGCGGGCTTTGGATGAGTGGGAAGGCTCATTGGCCTTCCTGTGATATTCCTCAGTGTCTAAGCAGTAGAGTTATTTATTATGAACCAGGGTGATGACCTATTCCTGGTTGTATGTTCTCAACCCTAGGAAGGTAGTCTGATGGGCCGGATCTCGGGGGAGCGTGGTCATGGATCCTTGGGGTGGTCTTCTCTTTAGGGTGTGGATATGCGGTAGTGGCGTAATTGCGGCGCCGTCTTCTATTAGGGTCCTTAAGTCAGTCTATATTTTCGATAGGGATGAAGTTATCAGCGTTGACATCATTTAACTCCCTAAGATAAGGGAGGTATTCATTGTCTCATTCTGGGGACAGGCTCCCGAAATGGTTCATGATGGCTGCAAGGGCCTCTTGGTTCTTCTCCCTTGGTTTTTGCTGGGCAAGCAGCTGATGGGACATAGCTAACATGAGGGTTTACATGGATACCTCCACATTTGAGATAGTACCCTTCAGATGGTACCCTCTGATTAGTGTGCCTGAGAACCAGTGTTGAAGACGTTGGGTGGGCGACATGGTATTCAACTAATTGGGAGGCCATGTCTTCACGTTGATCATCGCTTGTGTCTATGAATTCCTTTGAGATGCCATTAGATTGAAGGAAGTTTTTTTTCCTACCTATAAATGATCTGGAAACTACAAACAGCAAAACCGGATAAAGTAGCATCTCATAATACCATATGTAATTAATGACCTTTCTTGGCCCTCCTTTTGAACACTAAAGGGGGCGCCATGTGGGGTTATTTCACCACCTCGGTTGAAGGCTCATGGCTGGGTCCATTTTTTTGGTTGGAGAACGAACAAGATGGACCATCAGATATTAATCATCCATTTATTGTTATGGAGAGTTTCATATTAGGGTAAATTTGTAATGTTGGTTAAAGAATCACGTCGGGTTAACCATTTTTGTTTCACGGTGACGGAGATGTGATCTGTTCTCATGTCCAATTAAAGGGATTTATATACTATTTAATCATTTCTATCAGGTTCCCTATCATTGTGGCTTTGCCTAGTCTCTACTGGGTTTATATATGGAGCAATAAAAATCCAACGGTTCTTGTATCCAATGATTCACGGACCTACTTTCCAAAGACAGGTGCTCATTGGGTGATATGGCCATTGACACTTAAGAACTCACATTGGTCGATAGGATGGGAATTCGGGCTTATCACGCCCTTTTGAGGAGGATATTATTGCCTGTTCCAGGACTCTCTTATAGATTTTAGAAATGTTCAGATTTTCATGAATCGTTGTTTTTCCCCAAGAATTGTATCCATAGATTACGCTGAGTTGCATGTTATAGGTATACAAAGGGACCCATAATTGCCTACATCCGAGGATTACTATCCCTCATTGGATTAGTGATTCTGGGGAAGTTTTAGTTTGTTCACATGTCACTGGTCTCAAGGCATATAATTAGGTGTCCTATAGTTTATTAACATCTATGTGGGACATAGAGTGACTTGAATATCTGGATCGAACCCATATCATTGGCTTCCTACATATCCTTGTGAGAGGAATTAAAATTCACGTAGTTTGATTAGGTGTGGACCGACGCGAAGGGGGGAGAAACTGATGAAATTTGGTCTTGAACGTCAGGGAGGAATCACACGTACCCTGCCTTTACAAGGATCAATGTCCACGTAGTTAAAATAGGAATTTGGTCTTGAACCTCAGGGAGGCGTCCTACGTACCATACCGTGGAAAGGATCAATGTCTACAATGTTCGAATCGGAAGTTGGGCTTGATCCTCAGGGAGGAATCCAACATACCCAAACATGGAAATGATCAAAGTCCACATACTTTGGATATGAAGTTAGTCTTTAACCTTCGGTAGGTATTCTATGCACCCTTCCTTGGAAAGGATCAAAGTCCACATTGTTCTTATAGGATGTGGTTATATTGTAATCCTTACAAACATCTAAGACCACAAAAACTCTTGTTCGTTGTGAGAAACAAGAGGATGTGTAATATTAGACAATGCACAAGCCTCCTCCCCTGTTGGTGGGGGTTGGTGAGTCTGCGACAGAATTGGTCGGGGCGACCGTGGGCGAGGGCGCAGAATAATGAACCTTCCAGAATGAAAGGGGAAATGCTATTGTTGTCTAGTGGGGATGGTGTGGTTCTTACTCCAGGAGGGATTCCTTATCTCCCTTTACATGGTAGCAGAGAAGTGCTCACTAATGGTGCTCCCTGAATTGAAAAGAGAGCGGGATCCACCAATTCTAATGAGTGGAGAGGCATAAAGGGGATCCTAGGATCAAACACTGCACTTCTATGGGTATGTGAACATAGGAATACTTTGGATTTCCATTCTAGAGATGGATTATCCCCTTTATCTCTTCCAACCATGGCTATGTGAACTCAACATGTCATGATAATGTGCTCAATGTTTTTAGCATATCAGTCTGCTAGATTTGGTGGAGGCCTTTTCATGATGCCAATGGATAGGCTAATAAGGGGATTCTAAAATATTGGGCTAAATTGGAAGGGCCATAAGTGACATGGGGGATATAATACTTGAAGGATTTCGTGGACCACATGGCCATATGAGGAGTGGAGCCCTTCGCATAAAAAGGTGTTATGCGGTTGGAGAGGTCGTCATCGTACCCGTGTGGTATGCACACTAAGGGGAATCCCTCGTATCAGATTTTTATGCGGATTCAGGTTTGGTCTATGTACCAAATTATTACACAACGCTGGAGTCTTCTCGAGAGGTACTGGCTTGGGGGAGCACTGATTAGGGATTCACCCACGTAGGAGGGTGCTACGTGGCGGACTGGATCGAATAAGGGGAATATGCTCCTTGGTTCATCGGAAGTGCATCCTCCTAGGGGCCGTGGTTCACAGTTTACCAATATTTGGTTCATGGTTTATCAATTTAATTTTGAGTTCTTCAATTATTAACAATATTTTCCCCAGTTTATACCTATTGATGGTTCAAGAGTCATAACATCATAGTCCGTGAAATCCAATGCCCATAAAAGCCTCTTCCTTCTCCATAAGGCGATCCCTATGAAATCCCCCCTCAACAAGTTGATCTCCAAAAATCCAACTTCTTTCATATACCACTTGCCATACTTTTATAGAGATGGAAAAGGGGTGTATCTATGGTCATGCGGCACATTTTGTGGAGTCCCATGATAGAAAAACCAGCATATAGATGACTTAGTCAACTCAAGGTTTGTGGGTTATATTGAATGCACCTCACCCACGAACCAACTCAACCACGGTGGTGCTTTGCAGCTGTGTAGGGATCCGCTTCGATTTCGCAAACCACACCGTGTCGGATTGGGGGCCAGTCTGCCTTGTTCGTGGCTGGTGTTGTTTGGGATTGCGTATCGGCCTGGCCACACTTCACTGTTCATTCGGTTCGCATCTACGTATAAGCTCCGCCTCTATTTCATGAACGACGGCGTCCATGGGTGGCGTGATTCATCAAACCTGCTGTGTACCATTAATGATGAACTAGTATGCGGAATTGTTAGGTATTTGAACGTTCTTCATATTTTTCCTAGATTTTTTATGCAGATTGGGTATAGTTTTCCATTGATCTTAAGGGGGTATCTTCCTTCCCTTCTGTGGGTTTTTTCAGGACCAAACAGTAATTTAGAATATCATATAGACAATATAAAACAAAACTAAATAAGAATAGTTGTGCAATACAAACAATGTCTAAATTATGGGAAATTGAGATGGAAATCCCTTACCTTGTTTCTTCTATTAGTTGATCGCACTATATTCTTGATATTGAATTGATTTTCCCATGAATATTACATTTAATTTGGAGTTATTATGATAACTATAAGTGAAAAATGTACATCGTTTTAAAGATAGTGTCTATAAAGATTAAAATTGATGATTTTTAACGATAAATGTGAAGGAGGGGAGTGTATTTGAAATAGTGAAAGTGATCTTGTTTTATATGACAGAAATAATGATCTTTTGGAACCACCCTTTATATTTTAATAATTCCAAAAAACAATTTCAAGGTCAATTATACTAATCATTATAAATAAATCAATGTGGGTTATGGATAGTTCTATAAAGGCTATCAGAATTGTTTCCTCATATGGTTTAATCATATTATATGGTTTTTTCCATTTTTCTAAATTATACTCTTTCACATTTAAATGGGTAACTATTTTTTTACTATTTGATTTTTTTTATTAGGAATACAATAAATATTATATAACTATAATTGGGTTTTATGAAACTATGTTTAACATTTATTTCAAATATTAAATTTCAAAACATCAAAAATTTATCATTGAAAATAAAACTGATACTATTTTTAAAAAAGGGATTAAGTACAAAGTATAAATTTTTATCATTATAGATACATAATCATAATTTATATTCAATAAAAATAAATTAGTTTTAATATAATTATTTAAGGGTTTATATATAATAATAGGTTAATTCTTTATATGATATAAATTTAATTTATTTGACTACAATTCATTTATAGTAGTAAAATAATAGTTTTCCCATTAATTATCTCATCATTAGTATAGTAATAAGTAGTAATCCAAATATAATCAATTTCAAACCCAAAAATGAGGTTGGTCAAAATAAATGGTATAGTAATTATTTTCTCAAATATATGAATTGTTTATTTTAATTAATTTCTTCTGTGTAGTGAAATTAATCTCATCGTTAACGCATATATCATGTAAAACCCCTTTTATTGGAAACTTTTATTTTACAGAGAAAATATTTAGGATTAGGATATAATTATAAATTACATTAATTAATATTTATTTTAAATATTTAATATAATTAAAATATTACCTATTTAATAATGAAAAAAATTAAAAAATTATTTCATTATGGTATAATTAATTGAACTATGTTTTCCAAAAATAGTTTTTAATAAAATACTACAAATATTTTTTAAATATTGAGCATGTGATAATAAATAAAATATATTATTTTAAAATTAATTTTCAAATGATATAACTATAAATTTAATAGAAAATATTTTCAAAAACATTTATGTCAAAAAAAAGTATTGGTATTAGAAAAATATATAGTTTCTCTATTCACCTAAAAATTCGTTATATTATAAAAATTGAAAAAATAGATCATAACATGATGTTGTTGTGAGGAATTCATAAATTAATTTTAAATTTTCAAATATGAATTCGAAATTTTTAAAATTTATATTTTTTAATTAAAATATATAATATAACGAAACTCGATTTTATTGAAAATAAATTTTTCAATATTAACTAATATTACATATCTAACTACTAAAAGTAATAATTATTAGTTTTTTACCATCTTTGTGTTTATCACATCTTAATTAAGTAATTATTATAAATATAATATTATTTGTTTACATTGGTGTCATATATTGAATAAGTTCTAGAATTATAGTGTCCTTCCCCAGATTCCACCCAACAGTGCCTCGAGACGGTATCCACAAGACCTCTTGTGTGTCTCCTCAAATGCTACATGCTATTGAATAGCTAGGAGGCAATATGGTGTCTTCATGGGGAGACTATTATCTCATATATTAGAGTGAGAACAATGAAAATAGTAGATAAATAATATGAAAAGGCAGATTTAGAAATACGATACATATAACATCAGAAAAATGATAATAAACAAAAAAATAAGATTAAACAACTGGTAAAGTAAAATAATAATTTAATAGCAAATGGTAATGATGTACATGGTACTATAAAAATGATAGTACATGGGTACTCAGAGGATATATGACTATACGAAATTCTATACAAAAAAAATGAAATACACAAAACTAATACAACATGTGTATTGAGCATATTCTTGGTCCTCTTCCCTCATATTCCATCCCAGAGTCAAAAATTAATCAACCATTAGAATCCTCCCAGTTTCCTTTATCCAAACCAACAATCATGAAGTCTTCTTGGCTACCAAAGGTGGCCTGAGCAAGGTGTGAGATACAATCTTAGTAGTATTCCACCAATAGTGACTAGGAAAATCCATTTCCTGCAATAAATAAATGAAAAATGTAGAATAACCATAAGAACAGATCAATAAATATATATATAAAATAATCACTTCAGTCTGGGTCCATATGTGGACACCAGTCTGATACCACCTACTTCAGCCTAAGACAAATGTCTGAACGATGATACCTATACAAATGATATCATCCTTTGATAGGTCTTCATGATGAAACAACCATGGTAGAGAGACCCTGAGCATGGTATTTTTCTTCTCAGCCAGATTCCCTTTTCATCAATCCATAATTATAATAATATATGTAATAAACATCACAATGAACAATAAAAAATTCCATCATATCCAATGGTTGTGTCATGAGCATATCCAAGGTGATCTAACAAGAATCCCATGGGTCACTACCTGTGTCTCTGATATAACCAATATCATTTATTTCATCCAAGGAAACTTATATAGGTGTCCCTTGTATCATTCAATACATGATGAATCTAATTTTGTACCAAGTATCTCACATAGGGGACCATGTATGACCCATGGAATGGATTATCCATATTTCTAATGGGTATATCCATGGTTTCTCCCCTAGGGAACCAGTGTCACTCACCGTGATGTAAAATTCATTCTGAGAGCCCATACATTTCAATCCAATGTATTTCTCTTAATGCGTCAAGATGGTACAACCAAGAACAGTGAGTCCACCCATGACATCATTAATTTATGATATGTGTTCTAATCCACCCCATATTAGGCGAATCATAACAATCAAGGAACATATCAAAATTCAAAGAATATATAATCACATGTCATCTATAATGCATCGAAATACCACATTCTAACAAACAATCCCAAGAATAAATAGAAAATGAATCCAATAAACCATGGAAGAAATTAAAATGCTTATAACCTGTAATAGGGAACAATGAACATTGAATAGCACAATGGTAATGCATTGTGAAAAGGCAGAAAGCTTGTTCAATCAAACAACTTGAATAAGAAATCAAATATAAGGCATGTTGAATCTAAGGAGGATCATCAAGAATAATCATTCAATTATATGGTATGAGGTATTAATCTGAACTGCCTATCTCATAGAGTAACATTTATCATAATTCAATTCACTAGTTTTGGAATTAATCACAAGATCGTACACACACACACGCAAGTTGGATAACAATTCAAGGCATGGGAAAATAGGCCATTAAGGAGGGAAAACCGAAAGTGTTGGATAATGATTATGAAAACACCCATGAATGGTTTTCCCAATATGTTAGGGTCACATACGATATGGGAAACCCATTAAATTAATTTTATTAACAATATTGAAGTGTCTCTAGAAGGGTCTGGCATGAGGAACAATGGAAAATTATTTATTGAACCCTTTATAAATAAATAAAAATACACATGGCTTATAGGTTTGGTTGTGTTATCTATTTTGTTGGGTTTTTCTACCTAGTGTGGGATGTATTGATTTTCAATTTGTATCATGGTTGTGAGTATAGGGGTAGATAGAGAGGTTGGTTATGTGATTTCAGTGTGGTATGTTTGTGCAGATGGGTTGTTGTTTTGGTGGTGGTTGTTGTGGGATTTGTTTATGAGGTGGTGAAGGAGGTGTGATGGAATATCAAGTTAAGAGATTGACTGATTTTTGAATTTATTAACTTTTAGAGTAGTGAGAATACTTTTGATTTGAGTTACATTTGTTGGGCATGGTATTTGTATAATGGGACTGTAACTTGGTTTTTTCTTTTCATCAACATTTTCCTTGGTGTGTTTTATATTGTGTGGCTATTATTCATGGTGTATTATAGTTGTTAATTTCCCAAGTACAAATGTAATTAATTATTGTTTTATTAATATTTAATTCATATTAATGAAATGAACTGGATGGGGGTTATGATTTAGGTTGTGGTTGTTTGAGGGGTTGTGCATGTAGGGGTAGTGACAAAGGTGGTTATGTATGACATGGTAATTTTTTTAGAAACTCATTGGCTAGGATGAGTGTTTGTATATCTATATGTAAAAACATATAGTTCCTTGTGATTTCTATCTGCACCCCACCTGTGTTGAGGACTATGTGTCGAACACCCCCATTGTTATAGGGGGAGAATATTTTTTCAACATCATGGTGGGAGGATTGATGGCTTGTTATTGGTTCCCCTGGTCCCTCTTCTGGGCATATATCACCCAAGACACTTTCGGTAGGCTATAATGGCATGAGGTTTATTACTAGATCCATGGTACTAGTTGTGTTATCAATGGTTCATTTCCCAGGTTTATTCGGTATGAGGACCATGTGTTTTCAAAGAAGATGAGTTATGGTTGTGGCCTAGGTTTATGCGGGTATGAATTGATTTTCGTTGTGGGCCATGTGTGTGAGGTCAAGTTATGACAATGTAATTATGGAAGAGTGGTAGATCTATGATTTTTGTCATTAGGGATGACCTGTTAACCATTGGGATGTGGTGTGGGTTACCCTATTATTGATGTGCTTCTATTATTACCTTACTTGACTTGCATTATTTGGTGAGTGTTCCTTAGTGAATATGGGGTGGTTAGTATTCCTTGATATGTACTTTTGAGGTTCTATTATTTTCACATTGGGGAATTATTATGTTCTCCACTTGTGCAAGAGTGACTTATGTTTTCCCTAATGAGTATACTTGTATGATCACCCTACGAATATTAAAATATTTTCAGGTTTCTAGGGGTACTTTGAGGACTGTGCTAGATTTTACTAGCTCGAGCAATGGGATAGTTGTTTTATTACTGCTTAGACTTGTTTTTGGTACCTTTGGAGTTTTTTTACTCTGTGGAGGTTTTTTAAACAAGCATGGGGCCTTTTTATGTTTCTTATTCTTAAAAAACATTTGGACTTTCTTGGGATTTATCATCTTATATACCAATGTTTATTACATTAAAAAGGTTAATTCTCCCTATATTGTGGGAATGTTTACCTACACTTCGTACTACTCTTCACCCCATGGAATGTTGGAGGTGGGACATGGGGTTCTTAATCTCTTCTTCATGTTGGATAAGGCGCGTTGTAATAGAATGGTGATAGAGGTGATGGTTGAGAGATAGGATGGATCTCGAAGGTAGTCATATTGAGGACTGCATGGGATGGTATTGAAATAGTGTTCAGTGATGTTTTTATGTGACATAGGATAGGAAAGACTGAATATGACATTGATTTTTAACCCCCCATGATATGAGGAAAGGAATCTGAGCTTACCAAACTACCAAGTGAGGCTACACCGATTATAGAGTAGATACCCTCGGAAAGGTACATACCTCATAATGACTTGTATTAATATTCTTCTTGGGAATTTCAGGAATTTTAAAAACTGAGTTAAATGATTCTTAAATGAATGGTTTCATACTACCCTAGCTTAGGAGTTCCCTTTTTTCATTTTCATCAAATGGATCACAGACGTCGCCCGTGTGTGGTATGAGAAGTGGAGGCCCAACTGGATGACTCGGTCGACCGGTAGTGGGTTGACTAAGTGGAAGAGCATGACCAATGGAAGAATACCCTTCCTACTTTTTAGTGACAAAATATAGGGAATTAGAAGGGAATCATTTCGTACATGGATACTAAGAGTTGTCTTGAGGAGATTTTGATCACCTTTACCCTGATTCGGGCTCCGAAAGAGTACAGGGTTCCTCAAATGGTGAGGCAGATGAGGGGAGTAGTATGTATGAGGTGTAAAATATACCATGGAGAGGGTATGGACACAGATGTTTCATGGGATGACTTTGAGAAGGAGTTACAGGGTAAATTCCTTTCTTTGATGATGAAGTAGGAGAAGAGGTACGATTTAATCTGCCTCTAGTAGGGGGTATATGGATGAGAGAGTTGGGGATCAATTTTAAGGATCTCCTTCGTTTATCTCTAGAAATCTTTCCATATGAGGAGTCTCAGGAGAGATGGTTAGAGGAGGTAGTCAATCCCTCCCTCCAATATGCGGTTACCCCCTTCACCCGACCGACATAATTAGAGGTTCAGAATAAGGATGAGGTAGTGGAATGGATGAACTTGTGAGGTGGTTTAGCATTAGAGGATATCCAACTAATTTCCACAAAGGGGAAGGATGCCAGAAATAGTTCTCCAACAACATCCATATTGATGTTTCTTCCAGTGTGGAGCCAAACCCAAAAATTTTAGTTCCAACCTTGTTGTCCTCATCCTTTTCCCACATTCTTGGGGATGAGGTTTTTCATGTGGGGTCTTTGGGAACCTTTTGAATTAGTGTCAGGTTATATCTCAGTATGGTGAAGGTAGGGAAGTTCAGCACCCACCATAATTGTAGTTTCTAGCTTTGTCCTTCCTGCCTAGGGACAGTAGGCTCTCGCTCCATTGAGGGTAGACAGTGCAAGTAGATGTCGACCTAAGGGTGATCCTTTAGTACCTCAACCTCAGTATGGTGGAGTAGGTAGTTGATAGTTGAGGTGTAGAGGAGGAGGGTGTGGAAAGTTTCACACACCATAGGTAGTAGTTACCACATGGCCAAAGATCCTCTAAGGTATGATCAACTTTCTTAGTAATCTTTTTGGTGCCTTTTTGGATTCGAGAGCTTCACATTCCTTCATTACACCCAGTATGGCCCATTTTTTGGGACAATACATGGAGATACTTTCTTTTCCGCTTGTTCTTATTAGACCAGTTGGAGTTTAGACCAAGTTACTAGATGTTTTACATGGATTTATACTGTTGTAGGGGCCATATCAAGCCAGTGGTAATCTATTTCTTCTATAGAAGAAATCATACAATGTCATCATTGGAATCGACTAGTTTTTTTGTGTATGTTTTTATTGACTTCTTCAAGAGAATTTTCATGTTTTTAGACGTAGATTGTTGGTGTGAAGCTTTTGTTAGTGAGGGGAGTTGTTAGGTGGGCAGCCAGTGTGTGGAGCATGTTCTTTCTTTATTAGATGAGCTGTTAGTGGGACAAATGGATGCTAAGATGGTGGATGTTTTGGGAGTTGTTAGAGAGTTCAGGAAATTTTTCCTCAAGGAGGTTGGGACCCTACCCCCTCAACTTGAAATTGAGTTCCTGATTGACTTACAACCCAATTCTCATCTAATTTAAATGGCTCATTATTAGATGGTGTAACACCCTGACCCTATAAACAGGGTGTTGGTACATTGTCACATAAAGTTGGAATGATCACAAGAGATCCTGTCTCAAAGGATGGATTAATTTAGTTGTCTTGGAATTACTAGATACATACATAAATTTTACATTACATCCTGAAATAAAGAAAAAAACTATTGTGTCCCCATTGAACACACTCATATTATTTAGCCTATCCCTGAAGTTTAATCCTAATATACTTCTACACATCCTAGGAAATAGAAAAATAAGAAATGGATGAGCTCAAATTCTCATTAGGGATAACAATATGGCAGAAACTATCATAAATAAGCATAAATATTTAATGCAATGTATAAGACCAAAACACAATCCTTTTAAACATAAACTTCATCATCATATGGAAAAGATAAACAAATTAATTCCATTTACTTATTCACATGGATATTATACAAGTCGAATAATCACATGTAATATCAATGGCTAATTTTTTAATGATGGAATGCATAATGCTGAACATCATAACCACATATTCAAGGGCTTGTGCCAAGACTAAAAATAAGATTTTGTCAAGGCTTTGTGTGAAGACACTAGTTTGTCTAATGAGTTCTACTGATGCATCGAGAGGATATAGTGGGCCACACCCATCACTTACTAAGTCCAATTCGTTTCTTATATGAAAATAGTGAAACATAATCTAAACATTCATATTATAACTGGCATACACAATGTCAATATTTTAACTAAAAACTATGGATGGTAGAAAAATAGAACATCCATAGTCAAAAAAAGAACATTAAATACAATATATTAGATTGTATTATAATAAATCAACATCAATCAATAATAATGAAGGATATTGACCCTGATGAAAATAATCAGTAATACGATTTGAGAGAAATATCCCTTTTTTCTTAAAAACGTTTAAAAGATTCTCTATTTATCATGAATTCATTTAAAATGGATTTTTGAATCAATGTTTCTCATACCACATTGAAAATTTTAGAAGGATTTTTAATTTTTAAACATTCTTTTACATATAAAGAAATCCTTAAAACCATTTTTAAAATGTACACATTGATGAGAATGATTTAGAAGAATAAATATTTATAACATTTTAAATGATATTTTAGTTAGAATTCCTATCCAAATGAGAGATGATTGAATATAAATAATTGAGGTAATAATAAAATTTTAATATGTTGAGAATATATATATTCATGATATACTATGTCAATGTAAATTATACACAACATATAAAAGTGAATTGGCGCATAACAACAAAAAAGACTCAATAGAAGGTAAATTGAGATGAAATACATTATAATGATGGTATGATTAGGTTAAGGATAAATAAATGAAATAATTATGTGTGAAAAATTTAAATTCACTCAATATGATTAGATATTTAGTGTAAAAAAAGTAGAGTACATTCACACATATTCTTGTAAAAACAACACCATTTACTTGGATGTTTAACTCAATGAATGGAAATTGAGTTACGATTACTCTTATCAAGTTCATATTGATTACTTGAGAATTTATAAATTGAGTGATAATGTGTATCAAAAGTATATACACAAAAATTGGAGTAGAAATTACAACATTCATAAATTAATAGTGATTTTACACATAATCTTGGAGTAAAATAATCAATGAAGTTTGCGTAAAATCCAATGAGTGGAAATTAAAATTATAAATTCCCATACAGATTTGGTAACATATGAAACATACACCCCATGAAAGAGGGATCATAAAATTATTTCATAAATACCAATAAATTAGTTTATATTACATAAATAATACAATCATGGGAAGTAAAAACACCACAAAAAAAGGAAATAGTGGAAAATATTGCTTGAATCTCACAGGAATAAATAGTGAGATGAAAACCCATTACCTTGTACTTTTCCTTATTATAGGGTAGTTTATCCTCCGAAATAATGGTGAGATAATTGTTATTATATTAAACAAGATCCATATACATAAATATGATATCATATTTGATATTCTAATATTTCTTTATTAATGATATTTCAGGAGTATCATTGTTTTGGGTGTTAACTGATTTTATTTACTTTATATGTTTTATTAAGTAAGTCATGTATGTTATGGATCAGATGTATTTTATTGATATCCATAATTTTACTAAGATCTTATACATTATTTTTAATCATCAAATGAAAATTATTCTTGAATGGTTACGATAGGGAATGAAATCTCATCGTGTCGTTGACATGGTAAGCCGTACATAGGCACGATCGACAATATCATTCTATTAGTGGTGAAATAATATTTAATTGGATGTTATATTATATATAAAAATAATTAACATGTTATATTTATTATTTAGATCAGTTTTAGTATTTATTATACACATCCATATAATGAGGTGGTGAATAATAAACTACACCACGACGTGAAGACGGTAATCCATACGTACGCAGGTATGGTGACTTTATCATTCAAAGGATGGATAGAATAATGAAAATGGTTGTACCATATTTAGAGTAACATAAACATATGTATATGGTACTGGAGTTATTATTTTTTTATCGAAACAACAATGAAAGAGGAAGTGGAAGAAGAAAATAACTTTGAAAGAGGTGATGAAATTATTACCTCTTCTTCGGGTGCTTCCATTTGATTTGATCAATATGGCCCCATAGGATGTCATTAAGATCAAATTATGGTCTCTAGGTTCATGTTATGGTATTTGTGAGGATATTTGAGTAGGTTTTGTCTGATCCAAATGGATTTGGAGGTGTGATTTTGAGAGAAGATAAAGTACCCTTTTATTTTAGAGGTGAGGGTCACTTTAGGAAATGCTTGAAATATTTTTTTATTATAAAATAATTTTCTGTTTATAATGGCTCAAAATTTGTTTAATTTGGAGTATAAGGTTGTTATTGGTTGAAATAATTGCAACCAATAGGTTTATACAAGTTTTGGTAACCAAATTAAACTTATATTGTAAATTTAATTCTTAGTTAAATAGTTTAACTTTTACCATGTCTTCTTGAATTTTTATATTACATGGATAATAAACATACTATAAAAATCCAAGAGAAACTAAAGTGGTTAATTAATGATATATATATAATTATATAAGTCCTTTGGAAAAATCTTATATTTTTAGAATATTATATCATTTAATAATATAGTACTTATTTAAAATTCTCATTTATGTCAATTTTGACACTATTTAATAATTGGTTTTTTTTTTTGAAATTCAAAAAAACTTGATTACTTAATAAAAAATACAATAAATCAACCCTGCCATTTTTTATTAACCAATAAAATTCCTTTACTGCATCTAATGTATAAATTTAAAATTATTTTTACTTTTATATTATCAATTTTTCTAATCGTTCAATAATAAGTTAATTACTGCATCATCATTGTGTCATAAATAAAGTTTCTTATTTAATGTATAAAAATTATAAATAAGATACCATGATATAGGAAATAATTTTAAAAAAATAATGAATATTTATAGTATAATTTATCTTATGTATAACCGCATATTAAAAATGGTTTAGTTATTAAACTTTGAATTTAATACTTTTAACTATCCTGTAAATAAAATAATAATAAAAGTCCTAATCTAATCCAAGTGGATCAAAAGCATAATATTTTAATCCTATTGTTTATTTGGGTTCAAATACACATATCCAATAGAATTATTACATGTTTTAGGGTACTTATAATATCATTCTTACCTTTAAATACATTATTTACTTTTAACTGTGGTAAATAAAATTCAAAGGTTACTATTCATGAAAAAATTATTTTCATCCTACTAAAACACATTTTAATTACTGATTTTAACTATGTCTCATGGAATTTTGTAATATAAATCATTGAAATGGTAAAATTGTGTTTTATGAAAATTTTCAAATATGCCTTGAAGGTGAGTAACAGACGATAAAAAGTTTAATAAAATTTCATATATCCAATCTTATTATAAAATGACTTCAATGAATTAAATTGGACTAATATAAGTATTATATATATATTTTTACTTTAAAATTAATTTAAATTAAAAATAATTATTTAAATAAAATGGTCATCTTTTAACAATAACGCTGGGATTTTCACTATTTATCAAAATTTGAACGTTTTCTGAAAAATACCAAAAATTCACCCAAATCTAATTTTGATTGTAAAAATTCAAAAATGATGTCTATTTTATGAAATTCAAAACATAGAAATTGTATTAATTAATTTAAAAAATATTCACATGGTCAAAACCAGAAAGTGGGTTTTTGAGAAATTAAAACTATCAAAAGATTGATATGTGTTTATGTCCAATTTAAATGTAAAATTAATTTCAATGACCAACATTAGATAAAATGATAAAAAAAATAATCTAATCATATTTCCAAACCGATAAAATTTATAATTTTACAATATAAATTATTTTGATAAAAAAATTTGTTTTCAATTAAAATATAGTGTTTCCACTATTCATCAAAATATGAAATGCTTCATATTAATACCAAAAAATTTTCCAAACTAAATTTTTATCTGAATATTCTAAATAATAAGTTTATTCTTTCAAATTGATATATGAAAGTTTCAAATATTGATTAAAAATCATTCTCCATTAAAAGGCTGTAAAATTTCATTTTTGAAAAATAAATTTTTTATATGAATATTTGAATTTGTCCTAATATTATGTATAAGAAACACATAATATGGATGTTAAAATTATATGAAGTATATAAAATTCAAATTTTAGTTAATACTATTCATAACCATTTTTTTTGAACAGCTCGATTGGTAAATGGTGGTGCGCTCGAACACGGTGTTTCATATAGTTAAAGCTATATTATTGCATAAAATAAAATAAAATAATATTAAATCTTGGGGTGTTACATTATTACACCATTTTGTAAATTTCCTTATCACAATTTTAAAATTGGCCTTGGGAACATCATTGAAATTATCACATCAGAAAAAGAGTCAATAAAACTGTTACATTAAAAGAAAGAAAGAGAAGTACCAAGGTCACCCGAGATAACCCATACTATGCTTCCATGTTGGAAAAAATGGATATAGAAGATAAAATATTTTTCATTTTTTTATGCAGAGTGATAGAAAATATGATTAAGAGAATGTTAACAATATGAAAACCACAAACATGTGGTTCGTTAAACGTTCATTAGTTTCTCAATAGAAAAAGTAAACTGATGATGTTTTTTTGTTTTATGTTCTACTTCATAAAGTTGAGGAATTTATATATGAGATTGACTAAGAACATAAATATATCTAATTACATTTTAAGTAGAGTTTCAACCTTTAATAAATTTCTACCACTAAATCATCTTTTCTCCAAAAGATTAGTATTCAAGATGACTTTGTCACATCGGAAGCACGTGAATCTACTTCTAGAAAATCACATAATCCACAAAAGATGAACTATATATTTTCATTGTCCTTAGATATTAACCAAATCCAAATGGTTATTATAATATTAGATGATCCCCAAAATGGGTAATCCTTTATAGTAATAAATACTAATCATAATTTCTAAAATTGAACAAACATTACCCAAAGTTCAATAAAGGCTATTCAATAAACAATTGTCCTCAAAATCCTTCAATGTAATTCAAACTAACATTGAAACCCAAAACTCAAAAGAATTTAGTCACATAGTATTTTATATTAAATATTAACATATATCTCCAAATGACATCAACTACTATTATATTCTCATACAGAAGTGTAATTAACCAAATCACATATTCACTGTGATAGGTTCATCATTTCCATTAATAACCTGAAACTCTATAAAAACACATATTCATCCAAAATAAAAAACACACCATTTGTCCTCAAGTGAAATCCCATAAAATTCTATTTTCCTTAGGCATATAGTGTTCCCAACATAGAAAACATCTTCCAAAATAACACTTATCACTTAATAACCAAATCATTTTACTGTACTAAGGATACCCATTTGATAAAACATAAGATCTAAAATAATCGTATTTGTGATCAAAAAAATAATTTAACTAAATAGAATTAGTCACAATAACTAGGGACTTCACATAGTCCAGTGGTAGGCAATAAATTCCAGTAGCACTTTGTTTGTGGGTTCGATTCACGTAGCTTTGTCCGACGTGAAAAGTTGTCATAAAGTATGTGTGTTGTCCTTATTCAAAAACAATAATTTATAATATTACTTAAATGAGATAAATTCCTCAAAATAAACATAACATAATTTAACCACAAATTTTATCTCATACCTCACATTTTCATCCCAAAAACTTAATAACCTGTAATTGACTAAAATTCATGGACCATGTAAACCTAAATAGTTCTTTACCAAAAATCCACAAAATAAAAGATAATTATTCCACAAATAGCATTTTTACATTACAAACTACAGGGTTACACATACAAGAGAATAGTCATCCAATGTAATCCCATCAACAATGAGCATTAATAATTTTAAGGATTTTTCAATTCATTTATTTCCACATAGGTTATTCCTTGACCTTGTGGTTATCCAATAGAGTAAGTAATTGACTCGAGTAATTCCTAGGTCCCCAACATTTATGGAAAATGACTCTAAATATATTCTTAGGATCATTTTTATTTTCTTCCATAGTACTCTTCATTTTTTATCTAAAACTCTTTACACTATGTCCTTCTTTCACACACGTAATTAATTTCTTTTCTTCATTGAGACACATTCATGGGAGTCTCCATCCACATTTCCGAAACAATAGAAATTGAGCATTCTTTTCTCCACAGTCTCCACTGCTGGAACTATTATCATTCTACACCTTTCTCTTCTTTGTTGAGTTTGGGAGTTCATTAATGTATATATTATTGATCATATTTTTCGAAACCTACATCATCATTAACACGATATCTTTTACACATATCAACATTCCCTTTAGTTTCTAATTTCCACCATCATGCTCACCATGTACATCCGGTTAAATGTTACTATGAATTCCTTGGAATCCAGCCACTGACTAAAACCAAAAAGTAGAGTGTGAGTAACAATAGTCATAAAATCATTTAGAGAATATCATGACACCTAATTTTCAATATAAACACCTTAGTATTAACCAAGGTTATTTATTCTCATCATATATTAAAATCTTTCAAATCAGTTTGTAAAGAAAATTTGAATTTTCATAAGCATATCCCCCAGGAGTGTCATAACCATGAGTTAAGAAAGAGTTGATGTCGTGCGCCTGTTCATGTTAGAGTCTAGCTCAAAGTTGTGATTTCAAGTTTTACCCCTAGGTACATATGTTCCATATCCACCTCTACGTGTTCGTATCCATACAGGGATCTATTTCTTGGAAAACCCATATAATATTTACAATACCAAATTTTTTGTATGTTCTTCTATTCTAATTCTAAAACTCTATCTAAGGCTAGTGTTTTCTAATCAAAATTTTTTTAAATATAGTTTCCAAGGTTTGTACTAAACTTCATCTCTTACCAACTGAACCACCCTAACCCTAGTTACCCAGAGTCAGTGCATTATTACATAAAATTTGCATGATCACAAGAGATCAAGTCTCAAAAGACCAATTAGTTTAGTATCCTTGTAAGTACACGATAATACATAATTTTTACATTACATCATGAAATAAAGAGAAAAAACATTGTGTCCCCTTTGAACACACTCATATCCTTTATCCTATCCCAGCAGGTTAATCAAAATAGACATCTTCATGTCCATAGAAAAAAATTTAAGAAAGGGGTGAGACGAGATGATCATTAGGGATAACAATACAGTAGAAACTATCATAAAAATAAATAAATATTTAAGTCAATTTATAAGACTAAAACAAAACCTTTTTAAACATAAACATCATCATAATATGGAAATAATAAATCAAATGATTCCATTTACTTATTCACAAGTATATTATACTAGTCAAATAATCACATGTAATATCAATATATAATTTCATAATGATGGAATGCATAGTGTTGAACATCACAACCACATAGTCAAGGCCCAGTGCCAAGACTACAAATAAGATTTCGTCACGGCCTTATTCTGAAACACAAGTGTGTCTGATGAGACCTACCAATGCATCTAGGGGCTATAGGGGGACTCACTTTTCACATACTATGTCCAATTAATTCCTCATATAAAAATAGTAAAACATAATCTAAACATTCATATTAAAACTAGCATATGAAATGTTAATATTTTAACCACAAACCATGAATGGTATAAAAATAGCACATCCAGAGTCCAACATAACTCATTAAATGCAATATAATAGATTGTATTATAATAAATCAACCTCAATCAATAATAATGAAGGATATTGACATAGATGAAAAGAATCTGAAAAAATATTTGAGAGAAATATCCCTTTTTTCTTGAAAGCTTTTAAAAGTCTCACTATTTATCATGATGATGTTTAAAAGATATTTTGAATCAAAGTATCTAATTATATTTTAAATCTTTTAAAATTAATTTTAATTTTACAACATTAATTACCAGAAAAATAAATCCTTATAACCATTTTTAAAACACGGACATTAATGTGAAAAATTTAGATGAATAAATCTTTAAAACCTTTAAATTGATTTTTTAATTAAAATACCTAACCAAATGAAATATTAATGAATAAAAAATAATTAAGGTAATAAAAAAATTATAATATCATGAGAATAAAGGGATTCAGGATATACTATGTCAGATTACAGTATATACACAATATAAATGTGAATTGGCACATAATAATAAAGAAATATCAATGGAATGTAAATTGAGATGAAATACCTTATAATGACTGTATCCTTAGGTTAAGGATAAATAAATAAAATAATTATGTGTGACCAATATAAATAAACTCCATATTATTGTATATTCATTGAAAATAAATCATAGTACATTCACACATATTCTTGTAAAAACAACACCAATGACTTGGATGTTTAACTCAATGAATGGAAATTGAGTTAAGATTACTTTTATCAAGTTCATATAGATGAATTGAGAATTTATAAATGGAGTGATTATGTGTATCACAAGTATATCTACAAAAAGGGGAGTTTAAATTACTATATAAAAAAATAATGATTTCACACATAATATGGGAGTAAAATAATCGATAATGTTCTCTTATAACCCAATGAGTGAAAATTGAAATTAGAAATTACCTTACCAATTTGGTAACATACAAAACATACACCCCATAAATGAATGATCATAAAATGTAATTTTAAATACCCATAAATTAATTTATGTTACACAAATTATATAATCATGGTCAATACATACACCAAACAAAAGGAAATAGTGGCAAATGTAACATAAATCTCACGGAAATAAAAAGTGAGATAAAACCCCTTACCTTGTAATTTTCATTAGTAGAGGGTAGGTTAAACTCATTTATAATGGTGAAATGATTGTTACTAAATTATAGAATTACCATATACATAAATATGATATCATATATGATCTTATAATATTGCTTTGTTAATGATATTTCAGTAGTGTCATTGTTTTGGGTGTTAACTAATTCGTTTTTCATTACATGTTTTGTTATGTCAGTCATGTTTTTTATTGATAAGATTTATTACAATTATTATCAATAATTATATTATGTTCTTAAAAATTATTTTTAATCATCAAAATAAAATTATTCTTGAATGGTTTTGATGGGGAATGAAATATCATCACGTTGTGGGGACAGTAAGCCGTACTTACACACGAGTGACAATATCATTTTATTAGTTGTGAAATCGTATGTAATTGAATGTTATATTACATATAAATAATCCTTGAAAAGTTATATTTATTATTTAAATTTTTTAGCTCATTATTAAACCCATAAAAATATTGATGTTTTGAATAACAAATTACACCATGATGTGGATACAGTAAGCCGTACCTATGGATGTATGGTTACATTGTCATTCATAGGATGGATTGAATAAGGAATATGGTTGTACCATATTTATAATAACATCACAGTATTTATAAGATGTTGGATTTAATATTTTGGTATGGAAGCAACAATGAAAGTGGAAGTGGAAGAAGAAAATAACTTTGAAAGAGGTGATGAGATTATTACCTCTTCTTCAGGTGCTTCCTTTTGATTTGATCAAAAGGGATCCTTATGTTGGCTTTCTGATCAATGTAAGGACTCTAGGTTCAAATGTTGGATGTTGAGAGGATATTTGAGTAGGTTTTGTCCCAGAAAAATGGCTTTGGAGGTGTGATTTTGAGAGAAGGGTAAGTACCTTTTTATAAGAGAGGTGAGGGTCACTTTAGGAAAAACATTAAATATTATTTTATTACAAAATAATTTTCAGTTTATAATGGCTCCAAATGGATTTTTTTCTAGAATAAGGTGGGAATGGGTCGAAATTCCATCAATTAATAGGTTTTATACAAGCTTATGTCCCCTTATCAACCAATTCTTTTGGATTTAATTTTTAGATAAATAGTTAAACTTTTACCTTGCCTTCTTGTATTTTTTATATTATATTGTTAATAAACATACTATAAAATGCAAAAAGGAACTCAAGTTGTTAATTAATGGCATATAGATCATTATATAAGTCTTTTTTCAGAATATTATATTTTTAGAAATATTATATCATTTAATAATATAGTACTTGTCTTAAATACTCATTTTGGTTAATTTTGACACAATTTAGTATTTGGTTTTTGTGAAAGTCAAAAAAACATAATTAATTAGACAAAAAATAAATTAAATAAACCCTAAAATGTCATATTTACTTGTAAAATTATTGTAATGCATAAAAAGTATCAATTTATTTTTATTTTTATTTTTATAATATCAATTATTTTATTCATTCATTAATAAGGTAATTTCTGCATCATCATTGTGTCATAAATAAATTTAATTATTTAATTTATAAAAATTTTACATAAAATACCACGAAATAGGAAATATTTTTATCTTTATAATTAATATTTTTATTTAAATTTATGTTATATATAACCCTATATTAAAAATAGTTTAGTTCATAAACATTAAATTTAACACTTTTAACTCTTCTTCAAATAAAATAATAATAAATGTCCTTGTCTATTCCAAGTGGGTCAAAAGGATTATATTTTATTCTTAAGTTTAATTTTGGTCAAAATAAACTTATCCAATAGCATTAGGGAATATGTTAGGTTAATATTAATATCATTTTTACCTTTAATTATCATATTTTCTTTTAACGGTGGTAAATAAAATTGAAAAGTTACTATTCACCATAAATTATTTTCATCTTATTGAACCGCATTTTACATTCTGATGATAACAATGTCTCTCCGATTTTTGAAATTAAATTAATAGAAGTGGTAATTTTTTTTCGGCAAATTTGCTAATGTTCCTAGAATATGAGTAAACGATGGTAAAATGTTCAATAAAATTTTATATATAGAAACTTATTATAAAATGATTTCAATGAATTACATTGGACTAATATAGGTATTATGTATATATTTTTAATTTAAAATAAATTTAAATTACAAATAATTATTTAAATAAAAAGTCATCTTTAAACAATAACGCAATGTTTTTCTATATTCATCAAAAATAGTTTTTTTTAAAAAAAATACCAAAAATTCACCGAAATATAATTATGATATTTCAAATTTAAAAATTAATCCTATTTTACAAAATTAAAAACTTATAAGTTGTATTTATTAATTCAAAAAAATACTTCTGTTGTCAAAACCAGAAAGTGGGTTTTTGAGAAGTAAAAAACTATTAAAATATTGATTTGTGTTTGTGTCCTATTTAAATGTAAATTTACTTCGAATGAAAAAAATTTGATTATATAAAAAAGCATATAATCTAATTATACATCAAAACTATTAAAATTTATAATTTGGCACTATAAATTATATGGATTAAAAATGTTTTTTTCAATTAAAATTTAGTATTTGTCAATATTCATTAAAATATGATTGTTATCATAAAAGAACCAAAAAACTAACCAAAAATTTTTTTTATGTCCCAATTCAAATTAAGAAGCTTATTGTGTCAATTTTAATTTTTAAAATTGTAAAATATTGTATTTAATTAAAATTGACAAATATTGGATTTAAATAGGGTTCTCTATTAAATGGTGGTAAAATTTCATTTCTTAAAAATAATTCTTATATCTTAAAAATTGAATTTGTTCTTATATTATGTCTAACAAACACATAATATGGATGTTAACATTATTTTGAGTATATAAAATTTATAATGAATTTAATACTATTCATAATAGATTTTTTAAGGGCTAGTTTGGTAAGTCATGGTGCTCTTGAACTCGGTGTTGCGTGTAGCGAAAGCTATTGAATTACTTTAAAGAAAATTACATACTATGAAATATTGGGGTGTGACATTCTTCCCCCCTTTTTGAAATTGCATCAATACAATTTTAAAATAGGGCTTGGGAACTTCATTGAATATCCCACATCAAAAAATAGTTAATAAGACTATTACATTAAAAGAAAGAACGAGAAATACAAGGGTCATCTGAGAAAACATGTACTAGGATTTTGTATAGAAAAACATGGATATGGAAGATAAAATATGTTTCAAGATCAGATTAAGAGTGATATAAAACATGATTAGGATAATTTTAATAATAAGAAAACCACAAACTTATGATGGGTTAAACGATCATTACCTTCCTAGTATGAAAAGTAAACAGACAACAATTTTTTTTCTTAATATCCCTTTCATAAAGATGGGGAATTTATTTTGGAGATTAAACTAGAACATAATGATATGTACATACTTTTTAATTATAGTTTCATCATTTAATAATTTTTTACCACTATGACATATTTTCTCCAAACGATTAGTATTAAAGATGACTTGGTCACACATGAAGCATTAGAATCAACTTCTAGAAAATCACATTATCCATAAAAGAAAAAATATATATTTTACATTTCTTTAGAGATTAACTAAAAATAAATGGTTAGGATAATATTATATGATCCCCAAAACAGAAAATCCTTTATAGAAAGAAATAATAATCTTAATTTCTAAAATATAACAAACAATAACCAATGTTCAATAAATAACATTCAGTAAACATTTGTCCTTAAAATTCATCAATATAATACAAACTATGATTGAAACACAAAAATCAAAGAATTTAATCATAGTTTTTTAAATGAAATCTTAACATTTCTTTAAATAACATCAAATACTCTTAAATTCACATACAGAAGTGTAATTAACCAAATAACATATTCTCTATGATAGGTTCATCATTACCATAAAGAACCTGAATCTATTTAAAAAACATTGATTTATCCAATAAATTCTACCTTTACTCCTCAAATGAAATCCTATAGTTTTCTATTTTTATTTGTCATATAGTGTTCCCAGCATAGTGAACATCTTCCGAAATAGCATTTATCACATAATCACCAAATCATTTTCCTATACTAATTATATCCATTTGATAAACCATAAGATCTGAAATCCACTTATTATTGATAAATAAAACCATTTAACTAAAAATAATTATTCACACTAACTATGGACTTCACATAGTCTAGTGGTAGTGATAAGTTCTATTTGGACTTTGGTTGTGGGTTTGATTCCCACAGCGTTGTCTGACATGATGGGTTGTCACACAATCTTCAAGTTGTCTTTTTTCAAAAACTATATTTTATAACATTCAGAAAATGAGATAAATTCCTAAAAATAACCATAACATAAGTTAACCACAAATTTTATCTCATACCTTGCATTTGCATCTGAAAAATTAATAACCTGTAATTACCTCAAATTCAAGGACCATATAAACATAAAATGTCCTTTATAAATATATCCACAATAGAAAAGATAATTCTTCCTCAAATAGAATTGTCACATAACAAACTGCAGGGTTATACATATAATAGAAAAGTCTTCAAATATAATCCCATCAACAAAGAGCATTAATACTTTTATGCATTTCAAGATCCATTTATTTCCACATAGTTTCTTCCATGACCTTGTAGTTATCCTATAGAATTGATAATTGAATCGGGTAATAACCAGGTCCCCTACATATATGGAAAATTATTGTAAATTGGTTCTTAGTATAATTTTTAATTTCTTCCATAGTACTCTTCATTTTTTTATAAATTCTTTACATTATATCTTTCTTTCCCACACATAAATGATTTTTTTGTTCCATTGAGATTCTTTCCTGGGTGTCTCATTCCAAATTTATGGAATGATGGAAATTGATCTTTCTTTTCATCATAGTCTCTACTACTAGAGTTCCAATCATTATCCACCATTGTCATCATTGTTGAATTTAGGAGTTGGTTAATGTAAATATTATTGATCATATTTTTGGAGACCTGCTACAGCATGAACATGATATATTTTACTCCGGTCAACATTCCTTTATGTTTTTCATCTACACCATCATGCAAACATTTTACATCATGTTTAATGTTACTATGAATTCCTTGTAATGTAGTCATTGACAAAACTAGATATCATATTGTGAGTAACAATAGTCATAAAATCATTTAGAGAATATCATGACACCTTATTTTTAATCTATAACACCTTAGGATTAAACAAAGTTATTTATTATCATCTTATATTAAAATCCTTCAAATTGGTTTTTAATGAAAATGTGAAATATCCTAATAATATCCCATGGGAGTGTCGTAACCAAGAGTCCAGCAAGGCCCATTTTCGTTCACCGGTTCCAATTTGAGTCTAGATCAAAGCGGTGTTTCCAAAATTTACCCCTAGGTACATCTATGCCAGAGCCATCTTTACCTGATCGTATCCAGACATGGATGTATTTCATAGAAAAACCACATAGTATTTACATTACCCAATATCTTGGATGTTCTTCTATACTAATCCTCAAATTCAATCTTAGTGTAGTGTTTTCAAATCAGAGTTTTTGTAAATCTATCTTCCGAGGCTTTCACTGAACATACTTTGATACCAAATGTAATGCCTCGACACTAGTTACCCAGAGTCGGTACATTATTACATAACATTGGCCTGATTTAAAGAGATCACATCTCAAAATACCAATTAGTTTAGTAGACTTTGATGTAATACATACATACATAAATTTTACATTACATCATGAAATAATGAAAAAAATATGTCCCCTTTGAACACACTCATATACATTTGGCATGTCCCTGTAAGTTAATCATAATTTACTTCTTCACGTCTTATAAAAAAGAAAATATAAGAAATTTGTGACCTCAGATGCTCATTAGGGATAACAATATAGCAGAAACTATCATAAATAAGCATAAACATTTAAGGAAAAGTATAAGACTAAATCACAAAACTTTTAAAATTAAACGTTATCATAATATAGAAAAGATAAATCAAATAATTTCATTTACTTATTCTCCTAGATATTCTACTAGTCAAATAATCACATGTAATATCAATAGCTACTTTCATAATGATAAAATTCATTATTTTGGACATCAAAACCATAAAGTCAATACCTTGTGCTAAGACAACAAATAAGATTTTTAAGGCCTTGTGTTGAGACCCTAGTTTGTATCATGAGACCTACCAATGAATAAAGGGGCTATAGCAGGCCCCACCCATCACTTACTAAGTCCAATGAATTCCTTATATGAAATGGGTGAAACATAATCTAAACATTCGTATTAAAACTAGCATACCAAATGTCAATATTTTAACAACAAACCATGAATTGTATAAAAATAGCACATCCACTGTCAAACATAACTCATTCAATTATATATTTAAGATTTTATTATAATAAATTAACCGAAATCAATAGTAATTAAGGTTATTTACATAGATAAAAATAAACAATAAAACTATTTGAGAGAAATATCCCTTTTTCATGAAAACATTTAAAAGTATCACTATTTATCGAGATACCATTTAAAATATATTTTTGAATCAAAGTATCCTATACCAAATTGAAACATTTAAAAGTTATTTAAATTTTATAAAATTCATGTTCATATAAATAAATCCATAAAACCAGTTTTAAAACAAGGACATTATTCAGAAAGATTTACAAGAATAAATCTTTAAAACAATTAAAATGAATGTCTAGTTAGAATTCATAACCAAATTATATATGCTTGAAAAAGTAATTGAGTAAATAAAAACCTTAAAATATCATTATAATAAAGTTATTAATGATATACTATATTAATGTAAATTATATACACCATATAAAAGTGAATTGGTATATAACAACAAATAAGTCTCAATATAATGTAAATTGAGGTGAAATACCATATAAACATTGTATCCTGGGGTTAAGGGTAAATAAATTACATAATTATGGGTGAAAAATATAATTACACTCAATATTATTGGATATTATGTGTAATTAAATTAGAGTAAATTCAAATATATTTTTGGTAAAAACAACACCCATGACTTGGATGTTTAACTCAACGAATAGAAATTGAGATAATAATACTCTTATCAAGTTCATATTGATGACTTGAGAATTTATCAATGGAATGATTAGGTGTATCAAAATTATATCCACAAAAATGGGAGTGGAAATTACTACATAAATAAATAAATAGCAATTTCACACATAATCATGGAGTAAAATAATAAATTACGTTTGCGTTAAACCCAATGAGTGGAAATTGAAATTAGAAATTCCCTTACAGATTTGGTAACTTATGAAACATACATCCTGTGAAATAAGGATCAAACAATGAAGTTATAAATACCCATAAATTTAAATATATTACATAAAGAATACATTCATTGGTATTGCATACACCACACAAACAGAAATAGTGGCAAATATAGCATGAATCTCATAAGAATAAAAAGTGAGATGAAAACCCCTTACCATGTACATTTCCTTAGTTAAGGGTAGGTAAAACTCATGTATAATGGTAAAATCATTGTTATTAAATTATAAAATAACCACATACATTAATATGATAGTATATATGATCTTATAGTATCGTTTTATTAATGATAATTGAGTACTATCATTGTTTTGGGTGTTACTTGATTCGTTTTCCTTTATATGTTTTATTAAGTAAGGCATGTTTAATATGGATATGATGTATTTGATTCATATTCAGAATTATATTATGTTCTTAAAAATTATTTGTAATCACAAAAGGAAAATTATTGTTAAATGGATTCGATGGGGAACAAAATTTCATCGCTTCATGGAGACAGTAAGTCGAACGTATGCATGCACGACAATATCATTCTATTAGTGGTGAAATTGTATGTAATTGGATGTTGTATTATATATAATGAATCATTAAAATTTTATATTTATTATTACATCATTAATACTCATTATTACACCCATTCACATAATGAAGTGTTGAATAACAAACTACACCACGACGTAGAGATGGTAAGTCGTACATACGCATGTATGATGAATTTTTCATTCATAGGATGGATAGAATAATTAATATGGTTGTACCATATTTATAATAACATCACAATATTAATAAGTTATTGGAGTTGTTATTTTGGTGTGGAAACAATAATTAAAGTGTATGATGAAGAAGAAAAGATCTTCGCACGAGGTGATGAAATTATTACCTCTACTTCGGGTACTTCCTTTTGATTTGACCCAAAGGGCTTCCTAGGTTGGCTTTATAATCAAAATGAGGCCTCTAGGTTGATGTGATGGTAGTTAGGAGGATATTATTGTAGGATTTTGGTGAGACAAAGGGATTTTGAGGTGTGATATTGAGAGAATGGGATGTACTGTTTTATAAGAGAGTTGATGCTCACTTTAGGAAAAGCTTGAAATATTATTTTATTATAAAATAATGTTTGGTTTATAGTGGCTCAAAATATATTTAATTCGAGGAAAATATGGGGATGGGTCTAAATTGTCTAATCCAATATGTTTTGGACAAGTTTAGGTCACCATATTAACCAAATATTTTCTATTTAATTGTTAGTTAAATAGTTTATCTTTTACCATGTCTTCTTGTATTTTTATAATACATGGTTAATAAGATTTTTATAAAATTTCAAGAGAAATTAAAGTGGTTAATTAATGACATATATATCATTATATAAGACTTTTTCTGAAACCATATATTTTTAGGAATATTATATCATTTAATAATATAGTATTTGTTTTAAATACTCATTTATGTCAATTTTGACACTATTTAGTATATGGTTTTTGTGAATGTCAACATAACATAATTAATTAAAAAAAATACATTAAATAACCCCCAAAACGTCATATTATCCATTAAATTTTATCTAATGCATCAAAAATCTCAATTTACATTTACATTTATGTTTATAATATCTATTATTTTAATCCTTCATTAATAATGTAATTAATGCAATATCATTGGGCCATAAATAAATGTCATTATTTTATGTCTAAAAATTATAAATAAAATACAATTATGTATGAAATTTTTTATCTCTCTAATGAATATGTAATGTTGGATTTATCTTATGTATTACCATATATTAAAAATGGTTTAGTTATTTAACATTGAATTTAACACTTTAAAATCTTCTTTAAATAAAATAATAAAAAATATCCTAATCTAATCCAAGTGGATAAAAAGGATCATACTTTGTTCCTAAAGTTTATTTTGGTCTAAATAAACTTATTCAATATAATTAGTACATGTGTTAGGGTAATTATAATATCATTTTTACCTTTAATTACACTATTTACTTTTAACCGTGGTAAATAATATTCAAAATTTTCTATTTACCAAAAATTATTTTCATCCAATTGAACCAAATTTTACTTAATAATGTTAACCATGTCTCTAGGATTTTTTATATTCATTTAACATAAGCAGTAAAATTATATTTTATGCAAATTTTCCATTGTGTATAGAAGGTGAGTAAAATACGGTAAAAAGTTCCAAAAAAATTTATATATCCAATATTATAATAAAATGAATTCAATGAATTTCATTGGAATATTATAGGTATTATTTTTATATTTTTACTAAATTTAAATTACAAATAATTTTATAAATAAAAATTCAGCTTCAAACAATAATGCAGTGTTTTTCACAATTCATAAAAAATTGAATGTTTTTAGAAAAATACCAAAAATTCACCCAATGATAATTTTGATATTCCCAATTAAAAAATTATTTCTATTTTAAAAAATTCTAAACATATAACTTATATTAATTAATTTAAAAATTATTCTCGTTTTCAAAACTAGAAAATAGTTTTTTAATAAATAAAAACTATCAAAAGATTGATATGTGTTTATGTCCAATTTAAATGTTAAATTACATCTAATGACCAAAATGGGATGAAATAATAAAAATATTATCTAATTATACATAAAAATCATTCAAATTTATAATTTAACACAATAAATTATTTGTTTTAAAAAATTTGTCTTCAATTAAAATTTAGTATTTTTCACCATTCATCAAAATATGAAAGTTATCTGAAAAGCACCGAAAAAATATCCAAACTAAATTTTTATGTCCCACTTCTAAATAATAAGTTTATTTTTTTAATTTGAATATATTAAAGTTTCAATTATTGGATTTATAAATGGTTCTCCATTAAAAGGTGGTAAATTTTAATTTTCAAAAAATACTTATTTTATATGAAAAATTGAATTTGTTCTTATATTATGCCAAAGAAACACATAATATGGATATTAAAATTATATAGAGTATATAGAATTCAATATGCAGTTAATACTATTCATCACGGTTTTTTTAATGGCTAGTTTGGTATGTCGTGGTACGCTCGAACTCACTGTTGCGTGTAGCACAAGTTATTGAATTACATTAAAAAATAACATTTTATGAAATCTTGTGGTGTTATAGATAGAGCCTTCTGAGTTTTGGGAGTTGAAGATTCAGATTTTAGATCTGATGAATAAGGGCTTTATCTGACGCAGTGCGTCACCTTGGAGATCTCCAGTTTTGTTTGTGAAAAAGGCAGACGTTGGTTTGAGTCTATGTGTATACTACCAGAGATTGAATCAGGTAATGGTAAAGAATCATTACTATCTCCTGATGATAGATGATCGTTTTGACCCACTGAGAGGAGAATTTTTGTTCTCTAATACCGGTCTAAGGTCTGAGTATCACTAGTTAAGGGTGAAGGAGGGTGATATCCTAAAGACTTCTTTCAAGTGCAGGTATGGGCACATAAAGTTTGTGGTCATTTCATTCGGTGTTGCGAATGCATCATCTATGTTCATGGGTCTCACAAACACTATCATATGTGAGTTACTAGACCATTTATTTATCATATTCATCGATGACATCCTGAACTCCCCTAAGTCATAGGAGGAGCATGTTGATCAGCTCAACACTATCTTGGAAATCCTTTGATTGCCCTAGCTCTATGAGAAATATTCCATGTTTATATTGTGGACATGAGAGGTGCACTTCCCTGAACATGTGGTGTCTTATCACGGGATAGAAGAGAATTTGTTGAAGGTTATTTTGGTTTTTTATTTGGAAAAAGACACAAATATTGCAGACATTCATAGATTTCATGGTCTATAAGGATATTACTTGATAGTTTTACCCGATATCCCCCCAACATGTACCTATGATGACTATTTTTACTAGAAAGACCAAGAATTTGTGCAGAGAATTCATTGTCATACATATTTGAGCTATCTGAAGGGTAAGTTGGGTAATGCTCAAGTATTAGTTTTCTAGAGGAACGGGTGAGATTCAAGGTATTTTGTTATACATTAGATTTAGGATTGGGATTCGTGCTAATGTAGTATTGAGGAGTGATCTCTTATGGGTCTATTCAGTTGCATCCCACCGTATACAACTATTCAAACCAAGATATGGGGCTTGCAGTGGTTGTGTATGCATTGATGTTATAGAAACAGTACCTCATTGTGGAGAACAATGTGGTTTTCAAGGATCACAAGAGATTGAGGTACATCTTTTCCCAACGAGACCTAAACATGAGATGGTAGAGGTGGATGGATTTTCTCAAGGATTGAGACTTTAATATCTCTTATACCTAAGGAACTAAGAACATTGTGGCTGATTTCTTGAAAAGAAAGTCCTCGAGAGAGGCGGTTCAATAATTTGTAGATGATTGGAAGGTGATGGTGGAGTTGGCTACCATGCACCGGGGTGTAGGGATGGACGGTGGAAGAGGATGGTCAGAGTCGGATGTGGTTCCATGGGAAGTTGCTTATCCCAATAGATATGTTTGAGGGTCTTATTTGTGAGTTTCATAGCTCATCCCTGGAGGTACACCCATGAGTTTCCAATATGTAATGAGTCTTGAGGGAATTGTTTTGGTGGCATGGGGTGAAGCGGGCAGTGGTGGTGTTTGTGGAAAAGTGTCTAGGGTGTTATCAGGTTAATACTAAGTACCATATTGTTACTGGTTTATTACAAACCTTAAATTTCACAGAGTGAATGTGGCAGGAATTATTGATGGATTTCATCATAGGACTGCCTAGGAATCAGGGGTTATGATGTTATCTGGGTAGTGGTGGAGCTGCTGACAAAATCAACTCACTTATTAGTGATCAATGAGTCGAGCGTAATGTATACCTTGGTGAGGAGGAATGTGGATAAGGTGGTGAAGATACATGGTGCTCCGATATCCATCATCTCATATTGGGATGAAAGATTTACCTCACAAGTCTAGAGGGGATTACAACATGATTTTGGCACTCAATTACACCTTATCACTGTTTCCGCCCTCAAATGGATGGGTAGATGGAACAGAGAATCCAGACACAGGAGGATACGATGTGCGCATGTGTTTTGGACTTTCTAGGATTATGGGAATGACACCTGATCATGTCATCTTTTTCTTATAATAACATCGATCACTCTACCACTAGCATGGCACTGGTAGAAGCCTTGTACGGGAGGCCATTTCATTCACCCTTATTCTAGAAAGTGGTTGGAGAGAAATTTTTTTTCTCAGAGGTAGTGTGGATCATGGTTGAAAAGATTTAGCTCATGAGTGAGATGATGAAGGTAGCACATGATCAATTGAATTCATATGATGATCATAGGAGGAGGTCCTTGGAGTTCTAGGTTGGAGACCATGTGTTCTTGAAGGATTCCCCTCAATGTGGGAACCAAAGGTTTCGTAGGGAATGAAATCTCCCTCCGAGGTTCATCGGACCTTTCGAGTTTTTGGGAAAATTTGGTGAGGTGGCATTCTAGCTAGAACTACCACTAAAGATGGAGAGGGTGCACGACCTCTTCCACATCTCCAAATTTCGTCGGTATCTACATGATGACTCCCACATCCTTGACTAGGGAGGGTTGGATATTGAGGATTATGTGACATTCATGCAATAACCAATATAGAACCTTGCAGGTCAGGATAAGGTGTTTCATGGATGGAACATTCCATTGGATAGTCTGTTATGGAAGCATGGTGGAATTGAGGAGAGTACTTAGGAGTGAAAAACGCAGATGTGTGCTAATTACCTAGAGCTGTTTTGGGTTTTTATTTCATTCCTTGCATTATTATGTAATGTTTGAACCTTTTATGGTATAAGATGATTTATTTCCCTATTCTATAATGTGTTAAAAAGTTCTCACATGTGGGAAGGGGAGGACCTAATCCCTAATCTATATGCATTAATGTGGATGCGATTAAACTCATGCAGGCGAGTCAGTACCACCCAAAGCTGATAATATCCTGACATGGTGGAAAGGATTACCTAATCCATGTTTCCTGAAAGTGTTCCATTTGGTGTTTATGAATTTGTTTGTGGTAGTAGATGTCAGGATTGGTGTTGTTGGACGTTGAGGCTTTACTTCATCTTTCAAATAGTAGAGGGTGGTTTATCCCTGAGAGGTATCTTATGGGGGGTTGTTTGGATGCCTCTTTCTTATGGGTTTGGTTTTAAATTATTGAGGATGATAAACTTTTTACAGGTATATGATGTAATGACCAACACATCTCCAGCCAAGTCCTTTCTGAAAATCCAGTGCTAGATGTGTTCATGGAGATCATAATTGCTTTTTTCATGTTTTTTCCAAAAATCCCATTTTCTAACAGTATCTCATCTGATGATAGGTCATTGAACATGGAATCACTGAATGTTAGGTCATTGAACAGTGACTCACCAAATGGTGAATTTCTGAACAGTGGCTCGTTGAACGGTTGTTCACCAAATGGTGACTCTCCGAATGGTGACTCTCTAAATGGTGAATCGTTAAATGTTGACTCACGAATGGTGACTCGCTAAGAAGTGAATCCCTGAATAGTGACTCCAAGAATTGTGACTCCTCAAATGGTGACTCACTAAGTAATGACTCAATGAATGTTGAATCACTGAATAGTACATCATCTAATAGTGACCCATAGAATGGTGACTCTCTGAATGGTGACTCACTGAATGGTGTCTCACCACCGATAGCTTGCACCATCCATGTTTCCATCCAATTTCACCCCTCTTATATGTTTTTTATCATTAAAATAGTATCATATAATTTTTTATCCATTTATTTCACTAAATAAAAGGGAATTGTTTTATCTTAAATATCATGAAACAACCAAGCCACTTGGTCATACCATGACCTAAAATTGAAATACATTAAAATCATCTCCCTGATTTTAAGATCCGGCTTTTTCTTAAGATAAGAACCTCTCTTCCTTGAACCCTTTGGTTTTATCTTGGTGCTCTAAGAAACATTCATCCCAAGGAGTCATGCGCATTTTCCATACCCTCCTTTTTGGTTTTTCCATAGACTCTCCTGCTCCCACGACCAGCTGTTTTTTCTTAAGAAATGATCATTGTTCACCTCTTGTTCTAGGTAATAATTCCTTTGTCATTCCTTTATTTGTGTATATTGTGGGGTGGTTTTACTCGTGTCAACTCATCATCAAGGTTGAAACAATTTTTTAAGGGTGTTAAAATATAATCTTCTTGTTACTTAAGTCATAAATGGGGGTTATGAATAAGATGATGTTGATTGAATGTTTTATGTGTTATCCTTGATTTTCATGTAATGTTTTTTCTGGCTACTTGACTTTTGAAAATCATTGTCATTGATGGTATTTTTCCACACCCACAATATCATGTGAATAATTATTGTAAATATTAATTTGATTAATCATGTATACTGTGTTAAAAGAAAAAAATGGATTCCCCATGATCAAACTTGTTTTGTGATCACCCATGTTTATCAAAGTGGAATTTAAGAACATTTGTCTACTAAAGCAAAATACACTGAGCTTATTTGGGTGGTTTTTTTCTATGTTTTGATGGGTTTTTTTCCTTGAGTGGGTTGTATGGTGATTCAATTGGTAGCATGGTTGTGAGTACAAGGGTGGATAGAGTGGTTGGTTCTATGAGTTTGGTGTCGTGTGATTATTCAGATGTGTAGTAGTTTTGGTGGTGGTTATTGTGGGATTTGTTTAGGAGGAGGTGCATGAGGTGTGATGGAATCTTAGGTTGAGATATTGATTGATTGTAAAATGGATGAACATGTAGAGAAGTGGGGATGGTTCTTTTTATTGTTACATTTGATGGGTGTTTTTTTACAATGGGACTGTAACATGGTTTTTCCTTATCATGGACCTTTGCTTTGATGTGTTTTATGTGGTGTGTTCATTGTTGGTGGTGTGTGGTGGTTCTTAGTTTCTTGAGTAGGAATGGAATTAATAACTAATTTATTAATAAGGAATGATTCTTAATGAAATGAATTGGCTGGGGGGTTAAGTATTAAGATGTGGTTGGTTGTGTGGTTTTTTATATATGGCTATCATAAAAGGTGGTTATGTGTGGGATGGCCATTTGTTTGGAAACTAATAGGTCGGGTTGAGTGTTTTTTATCTATATTTGTTAATTTATAGTTTCTCATGATTTCTATATGCACACCACCTGTGTTGAGAACTACATGCCAAACATCCCCACTATTATGGGGGATGGTGTTTTTTCTAGCATACCGTTGGAAAGATGGACAGCTGGTTATTAGATCCATTTCCCCCTATTTTATGAATTTATCACCCATGACTCTTCGGGATGCTGTAATGGATTTAGTTTGTCACCAGATATATGGTACTGGTTGTGTGAGAAGTGGTTTTTTCATGTGTATTTGGGATGAGGCCCAGGTGTTTTGAACAAGGTGAGTTGGAGTTGTGGCCTAGGTGTATACGGGTTGGATGTGATGTGGTTTTTGGCCCAGTTTTGTGTCGTCAGGTTGTAACATTGGGGCTTTTGAGAGACTGGTATCTTCATGAAATTCACAATTAGGGATATGAGCAGTTAACCAGTGGGAAGTGGTGTGGGGTTGCCTATCATCGAACATCTTATATTATTACTTTACTTTACTTTTATTATTTAGTGAGTGTGAATTGGTGATGATGGGGTGGTTAGTATTCCCTTTGAGGATTTTTTTATGTTCTGATGTTTTCTCATAAGGGAATTAGTATGTTCTCCCACTTTTCAATGAGTTACTTATATTTTTACTATTGAGTATACTTGTATGATCACCCTACCTATATAAAACTGTTTTCAGGTTTCCAAGAGAACTTTGAGGAAAATTTTGTACCGTAGTATCTTGGGAATCATGGTAGATGTTGTTTTGGTTTTTAGACATATTTTTGTACCTTTGGAGTTTTGATATGATGTGTGGTAGTTTTTTTTAATCATTCATGGGGTGGTTTTCAGTTTCATCTTGTTATAAATTATTTGGAGTTTTTTTGGATATACCTTCTTATCTCTTGACATTGTTTTCATTAAACATGGTAATGCCTCACAAATTTTGTGAATTTTTACCTAAACATGGTGCAATTAGAAATCCTAGGGCCTAATAGAGGTGGTAATCATGGGGTATTTATCACTCTTTCATCTAGAAGAATGTGGGTTGTGGCTTGGTCCTCTAGAAAGGACATAGAGAAAAGATGAGGGTTAAATCATTAAAGAGGGTTCAAAATAGAATTTCACCCACCCAACAAGGGATTCCCAATTTCGATGCATGGTTGGCCAAACCATGCACCAATCGTGCTTTGTGTTATGTTTGAAGGGGGAATCCTATACGATTAGGTACATGATTTTTCTAACTGTGAACAAAATGTACAAAACAACTTTTTAAAAAACCTACAAATAATTGTATTTCCATTATCATAGGGTTGTATGATTTTAGAAAAACTATGTGGTCCCTAGCACCCCTTTTTCTGTAGCCTCACTTTTTAGGGAAACTGTGCGGGATGGGCTGTACAGTTTCTATATATCATGTTGCCTCATTTTTCTCTTTAATTTATATATATTTGTGGTCCAAACTAACCCCAAGCACACATGATACTTACTTGACTCTATGTGGCATATTTATTATGTCCAAACATGGAATTTAAACCAACACACAATGGTCTATATCGTGGATAATAGTTGGGACGATACAACCTCTACTCCTAAATACAACTCATTCTCGAGTTTCCCTTCCTATGGTGGTAAGAGGTTTTCATATAAATGCTCCATTCACGAGGCATGTACATCGGCCTCCCACTCCTAGGTCACATTCTATATGTGTATATGTTTACATTCCACTCAATCTCAAGGAAATGTCCTTCCTTATAGAGATTTTATGATTTTTTTCAATGATACAAATCAGATACTCCTCGAAAGATGCATCTTCCTCCATCTCAATATCATCGATGTCCAATGACTGAGATGGGTCATCATGGTACCATAGAAGTTGACATACGTGGAAGACATCATGAAAGGCATGGTACCTATGATTTAATAGATATTGATAGGCTATTCTCCCGACACTCACCACAATCTCAAAAGGCATGACATTTCAATCTGACGACTTTCCATGTCTCTGAAGTCATATTTGTCCCTATATAGGCAATACATGTGGAAAGACCTGGTGTTCCACATAAAACTCTTGAGTTCTTTAGTGATGCTCGATATTAGACTTTAACCTTGAATAATATATATATATACAATTATAAAATAGATGGACTTGCTCTGACATCACCTGAACAAATCAAGGACTCAATAGAGTGGCCTTAGCTACCTCAAGCTATCATAAAAGTGAATGACACAGTATACCATAGAAGGCCTCATATGGAGCCATATGAATCATTTCATAAAAAACTTAATTAGAGGAAAACTCAAAAAGAGGGATATGCCTTTCCAATGAACCTCTAAAATCAATGCGACAACCCAGACACTTGTAAAATAATTTCTTTACTTTTTGGAATTAAATTGTTAACCTCATTATAAATGTATAATGATATAATTGGTATTAATATAAATTAAGGAATATACCCTAATAGATTAGTAACCTCTCCTATGAGGGTATAAATAAAATTTATTTATTTTATAAGGGAAAATATGATATATTTATATCATGAAATAAATAAATAAATGCTTTTAAAATGATAAATTAATTGTTAGAATTTTTGTGTAACATTTATGTTTATTCATAGTATATTAATTAATTTTATTATATAAAATAAACTCTTTCTTCATAATATAGATTCATAAATTAATATTTGTTTGTCTTATTACTGTTAGAAAATTTTATGAGACCTTAATTAGTTATTCAATGTATTATAAAATGAGTTATAATTTTAAAATTGGTATTTTTTGAATAAATAATGATTTTAATTAAAAAATAAATTTATAATATTAGATTTTTTTTAATAAAATAGAGTTCATTTTTTAATTTTACACATAAAGAATTATTGGGGTGAATTTTTTGGAATATTCTGAAATAGATGAATTTCTTGTGAATTGTCAAATACTGTAATTTATGGTTTTTTTATTCAAGAATTATTGCATTATAGATTATGTATGGCTATTGTAATCACAAAATATCAAAATATCCTTTAATATTTTATTATATTTATTATCAGTTCTCAAACTATTTATAATATTGATCCAAATAATAAACTAATAAAAAAATAATCAAAAACCAGCTCTCTCCTCCATTATAAATACCACCCTCACCACCTCTTCACCTCACACCTCAAATACTAGTAGCTTCATTAATTTCTTCCCAATTCCATTAAAAATCCTCATACCTATGTCCAAGTCTTGTTGGTCTCACCAAAAGTCAAAAACCATGTTCCTTTATGAGGTTCTCAAGGAGAATAATTCAAAAGGTAAAATCCTCTTTCTTTTTCATTTATTTTATTTCCAATATCTTTATTTTTATATTCTCTCTTCACCTCCTGTTATCCAAGTGGAATTAAAACTCTATTATCTCATATATAATTTAATTTTATCTTTTTTAACCAAAAATTCCTCATCAAACTTCTTATCCTCTCCCTTTTATTCTAAAAAGTAGAACATCATCCGTGACCTATCGATTTACCATCGTTGTGGATGATACACTTTAATTTTCCATTACCATATTCAATTAAACTGATAAAACAATAAGTATGGTGAAATATTATTTTATTATAAATATTATAAGTCATATAATTTTTTGTCACCATTATATAAAAATTATTTTAAATTAAATGATATATATTCATGATGGTCGTAAAAACCTCCAAAATAAATTAAATAAATAAAATAAAATAAATTAATGTTTTATCTAATGATTCATCCTCATATCAAAAAGAATTTGATATGGTATGATTAAAAATTATGGAAACATATTAATAAAATTTAATTCCACTTCTAGTGTTTTTCTTCCATTCAACAAAAAACCATAATGATCCTACAATGAAATACATGCACCTGAAATAATGAAATGAAAAAAATTATTATTAATAAATTGTTAGAAAGATGTTATAAGAAGATCATATAAGTATTTATAAAAATGAATATGGTTATATTATATATTAATAAGACTCTTTAAATCATTATATAGTAGTTTTTAACAAATTTTAAGTAAGAATAACCCAAGGAAATGGACTTTTATTTAAAAATTCTCTTTTAAATTTCTATTTTCACAAAATTAAAAATGAATGTTTTATAAGAGTATATCTGTTTTATGATTATGTTATTGTCCTTGGAAATTTTTTATGTTAAAGGGTGGTACCTATATGTCCCTCATGTTCATTTGGTATATTTATGTTGGAGGTCGACTGTATAGATTTTGTAAGTGTAACAGCAATGGTTACACCACAAAGTAGTCATGATGGTTTCATTATAAGGTAGTCATGAGGGTTACATTATAAGGTACCTGTTGGATCCACTTTGTGTATAAGGTTTCATTTTTTGTCAATATTTTTCAATGAAGATCAAAATGAAGGAGATCAATAAATACTCCAATATTGATTAGAGAAGTGAGGTATAATCCATCTGAGGATGATTAAAGAAGAATGGGGTTTTGATGAAGTCCATGCAATTCCTTTTTGATTGCATGAGAACCATGCAAGAGACTTCTTGAAGAACTGTATCCTATGTTTTTCATGAAGTATATAATGATTGTTCAAGAATAAAATGTGCATGTGACTGAAATTATGAGATGTACATGCGTGGATTGGAATTTTGAGATGGCCATGCACATCACATTGTCACAGAAGATGATGATACTAAAGCTGTCCCTTCAAGGAATACATATCACGATAGTGGAGTTTGTGATGTAAGTAGAAGAGTTGCTGAAGGATACAGATCACTGACAAGAAGTGTTTTTGAGGTGATCGTGCTTGTTGACAAAGCAAACAAATGACATACAAATTCGTTGAAAAAGGAGATTCCATGGTGGCATGTCGAGTTCAAGGGATCTAGTTTTTGATTTGTGTTTTGTAAGAGAACGTCTAAAAAGGAATTGATGATCTGGAGGTGGTACAAAAAGAGCAGATACATGGTGGCGTTGTTTCCCAGTGTTTTCCAAATTTTTGGGCCTCTAAATCGGAAAATGAAGTCATGGATTGTCTGTAAAGGTAGATGCGCACAAAGAGGAAGTGGTGCACAGAAAATAAGGGGTGTGCGCGAAATTATTGAGTTGGGCTCAAAAAACAGCGTTGTGTGCGAAATAAGTAGAGCAAAGTTTTTCACACAAACAGTGTTTCAGTATCAGAACGTTGAAAAATGGTAAAGGCATGTGTTGCGCAAAAAACTAGAGATGTGCATGGAAAAATGGGAATGTGTGCGAAAAATGATGTGCGCAGAATAGTTGGGAGAATTTTTCGCGCAAGTAGTGTATCTAATCAGAAATACAGAAAATCGGCAAAGGCAAGAGGCACGCGAAAAATCGGAGATGTTTGCGCCATGTGTGCGGAAAATCAAACTGTTGCGCGTAAAGTTGGTTGTGCGCAAAATCTAGGCTTGAAGTTTTATGCGCAATATATGATTCATGTTCAGAATGCTGAAAATTGTAGAAGTAATGAGTTGCGTGAAAAAAACCAAGGCAGTGCGCAAGAATAAGAGGAAGGTGCGCGTAATTCGATGAACTGAGAGACAGTTTTATGCACAGGAAGGGGTTTTACGCGTAGGATCAAAAACACCTATAAATATGAGGTGAACCCCTCTTATTCGGAGAGGCGTGACACTTAGACAAATATTGAGCTCTGTTGCATGGAAAAATTAAGGTATAGAGTGGTGCGTTAAAAGAAGAAGGGTTTCGTGAAAAAGAAAGTGTTGCGTGAAAAAGGGAAGATTTTCGTGAAAAAGAAGAGTTGTGCGAAAAGCATTTTGCGCGCCAAAAGTTATTTTTACGCGTAAGGTTTAAATTTTACGTGGAAGGCACTGGGAAGGGTGCGCAAAGAATTTGGGGGTCCCGCAGGCCTTTGACAGGTTCTTAGAACTCTCAAATTTTCTTTGCAATGACGGAAGAACAGTGAACGATTTGGTTATTTGAAGGGAAGTGGTTCTGCACACACATGATTGGTGTTTAACACCCTCGTTGTGCTTTGCGAAGAAAAAAAGAACGATTTGTGAGACTAAACTCAGATCTACATAGAAAGAGTGGAATATATCAATACACTCAGGTGATTGTATTGAGAATCAAAAGAAGAGTAGGAGAATATATAGTGAATTTAGTTATTGCAATAAAGAAGAAGATTGAACTGAAAAGAGCATCAAATCAGGACACTGATGCAAGCATAGTCTCGTGTTAAGAAGAGGCAAGGACATCAATGCAGATCTATTTAAGATACCTTCATGTCTATAAACTAAGTTAGGACTCTACCCAGGGCAGTGAGCTAGGGGGTGTCAATGGGATTGACCCGAGGGAAGCAGTGTGCTATCCCTGAACAATTGTAAAGGTAGTGAGCTTGGGGCAGAGTGACTATTTCCAAACCATTATAATCCACAACCAGTGAAGATTAATGGAATTTGGTGCGACCGGAAACTTTTCGGCCTATGCTCCTTGGACGTATCCCTTAGTGGTGAACCAAGTAAAATGGATGTGTCATCTCTTTTCATGTAAATGTTTCATTACTGATCATATCCATCATATAGGTTTAAGTATTTATTACCAATGTGGGAACAAGATCCACAACTTTAAGAAGAAAAATTTGACACCCTGATTCCCCCCTCCCCTCTCAGGGTGTCCTGGGGTCCTACAGTACCCATTACAGTTACAAATCATATGGTATCTATGAGGGTTACAATATTAATATTTAATTCCCCTTGTTACCTTTTTGTTTTTATTTATGTTCTCTTTTTTATGGAAATCAATTATTTTCAAAATGTAAGTATATGAAACTTTTTGGGTAAGAAGTATGCCTTCTTAATAATTATTTCATATGTTTACAAGTATTCACGGTCAAACCGTTTATATATTTATTTTTATGTCCCTTAATTATCTTTTAATTCTCATTCCTTGTGTTAATGTATTTATCATTGGGTTTAAGGATGGGTTTGAGAAAAGAAGAACCCATGCGGAATATTGTTATGACTTTTCATGAAACTATTTCATGTTATATTAAAGACTCTTTTTATTATAGAAGAAGTGTATAATGTTTTAATAGTACTAAATTTTTATAATTTTGGGTTTAAATGTGTGAATTATTTCCTAATTTTATAAAACTATAAACTAAAATGATATTTGGGAATCTATGGAATTTAATTATAAAAGAATTTACAAGTTTATGTAATGTTTAAGGCAGGGTCCTCATAGTTAGTTTCCAAGAATGGTTTATATAACTTTAAGTCTTAGTATGATTTTAACAGAATAGAATAATTTTTTTAAATTTATATTTAGTTATAAATAATATACCATTGAAATATTACCATGTTTCTTCATCTAAGTTATGTTTATTTAGTACGGTTTTCTTCACAAGAAACCAGGAAGCTGAATTGGGAAGGCACCAAGAGGGTGATAACGTTCCTAAATCACAATGAGGAATGGTGGTTATTGGAACCATGATGCTTGTGAAATTAATGGAATAATTGATGTAGGTTATAAACGGTGGTGGCATCCATTAAAGATAACCACTAGAGATACCACAAATAAACATGTCGATAGTGGAATATTTTATGACGAAACACCAACCTACTTTTTGTGTATATTTTCACTCAGTGGTGGATGAAGGGCATATTAAATATCTTAAAAAGATATTAGACTTCATGATATGTTAATAAAATAAAATGGTTACTCTTTATATTTACTGTATTTAATGTAAATCTGACAAGTGGTGGTCAATGATCAAGAATATCATGAATAACGATGAGATTGATGACTTGGAATGGGACGAATTTAATTATCTTATCATTGAAAAATATTTTCCTATGGTAGTTCGAATATGGATGGAAAAGAAATTCCGTTAATTGAAACTAAATCAGGAGGATCTAGTGGTTGTGTATGAAGAAAATGTCACTCATTTGGCAAGGTATGCACCAAATCTAATTCTGAATCCTGATAGAAAAATCAAAAAAATTTACTTATGATTCATTCTATGTATAAGGCCCCAACCTTAAAAATTACATAATCTTTAATTATATTAATAATTTACATTGAGGATATTTTCAGGTTTAGATAATTATAGAATTAGGTCATAAATTATACATAATAACATGAATATTACACGTAGACACTTCTACTCAGTATCCATTGATTCCTAAAATAAAAACTCCTAAAAAAAGAAACATGCCTCGTTTCATGTTTTAGACAGTATAAATTTTCCTTGATCCCATCTTTGACCCTATTCATCTTTATGTCCTCTGGAAAACATTTCAAAAATATGGGATGAGCATAAAAATCTCAGTAAGGGTTATAAAATAAGGAAAAAACATTAGTCTATGAATACATACAAATCAAATAAATCGTACTTTTCAATCTTAAAACATAATCTCTTTAACATACCTAAACAATCATAATATTTATGAATATCACATATAAATCATAAATCATAAAGTAGCCTTGTGGAATCCATAACATATATACATTGCAGCATTCATAGCTACATAGGGAGTTACATTTGGAATACATATCACAACATATTCGTTAAATCTCTTGTGAGAAACATTAATGTTTACCTCTATCACATTACCTAGTGAATTGAAGAGCTATCATGGGCTCACATGCCCTTGGTTATTCACGGAACCACGCATTTATGTAAAAAATTCCCAAGAACCATAACATATTCATAAAATTAAATTAATAATAAAGGAATGATAAAATTTCCACATTACATTCACAAGGTATCAATTCAAGATATTTACATAATCAATTCATTTAAAATACTCAAAAAGAAGAGTTTTGAATCAAAATATCAAATACCACATTAAAACTTTTGAAAGTAATTTACACATTAAAACAATCATCTCCAAATAAATAAATACTTAAAATCATTTTTCAAATATGGACATGATATATAATTATTTAGAATATTAAATCTTTAAAACATTTAAAATTATGTTTTAGTAAAAGAATCATTTACCACTTGCGAAACTCATGAATAAAAATAATTAAACAATAACAAAAACAACTTTAAATATCATGATAACATAGAAATTCATGATTAATAATGTCACAATGGTTTTATATACACCTTATATGATACTAAAGGTGCATAATATTAAGATATTCTACAACGAAAAGAGATTAAGACATTTTCCTTTACAAATATTGTACCATTAGAATAAGGACAAATACATGACATATGCGTGAAAAATATAAACACAAAAAATATAAGTGGATATTATGTGTAAAAAAATAAGATTACATCCACACATATTCATAGAACTACATAATCAATAATTACAATTTTAACCCAATAAATTGAAATTATGTTAAGAAGTTCCCTTACAAAAATCCACCAGTCCAATAGTGTCACTTAAAAATTCAAAAAATGAGTTGATGAGAGAGAAAAATGGTATCTCATAACTTGTACATAAAATATACATAAATAACTATATATAATAACATATCCTAATATTTGAAAATTTAAATTTAAATTAACAACATAAATATAATTCTTTGACAAAAAGAGGATGGTGAGAGGTTCCCTTGCCTCATGTCCGACTAGACTTGTTCGTTCTTTAATTCCCTGAATAATAAACATAATTTAATTTATACTTGCTTCAGGACATATTTTATGTTTATTATTCCTTTTATATCACTTATTTCTAAATTATAAAAATTACATAATTATTTGATTTAATAACCGCAGTTTTTTCTATATTGGGTTCTTGAGTCGAAAATGAACTTGTTATAATTACAAATTGTCCATGTGGTAAAAAGTAAATTACCTATAGAATTATATTCTTTCAATAGATATCATATATATCATATATATCCAGTATATATATGTATTTATAATTTTCCATCAAATTTGGACATAAGAAATGAAATGAATCATTCATGGAGAAGGTAAGTCGTATGTACGCATTAATGCTACTTTAATTTATTTTACATATTTAATGAAATGAAAACTAAATGATATATAGGTATATTATAATTCAATTATAATATATATTATATATTTTACATAATTTCATTAATTATATCATTTATATGTTCCATGTATATCATGAACGAGTCATATCACTTTGAGGGGGCGGTGGTCCGCACATCCTCAAATGAAACTATAGTATATATACAACATGAAAAGAATAAAGGCAATTTATAAATAATAATTAAAGAATAAGAGATATAAAATGAATATCATATATATCATATATAATTTTAGTTCCATCATAATGGCCACAATTAGTGCTGGTAGGAGATTATTGAACAATCATCATTTCGTGAGGTAGTAGTTCGCAATCCAAAGAAACAATATATTTGTATACATTAGATGAAGGTAAATGGAAGTGTAGTTTTAATAATTCTTATTAATACAACTTAGTATAATTTGTATAATGGGTTTTTTTATGAAAATAATAATAAGATCAAAGGGAGTGGATAAGGAAAAGAAACTAACCTGAGAGAAGATGTTTCCTTTAAATTGGGTAACTACCTTTGGTTTGAAACAAAAGGCTTTTTTAAATTGTCTTATGCTTAGAGGAAGGGTTCTAGGAGGAATATAAGGATGTTTAAAGATTAGTTTTGCATATTTTGGATGGTCAAGGAGTCTTGAGAGCTATGCGTAATTGGTTAGAGGTGATGGCATTTTATAAGGGTGGGAGGGGCTCTTTAGGAAAGTTTGAAAATATTAAATAATTATAAACTAAATTTTTATTTTGAAAGGTCCAAAACTCATGTAATTAGAATATATTTTGATTATTGTTACAAATACAATTGGTTTTAGACAAGTTAATGGAATAAAATTGACATTATCTTTTAACTTTAACCCTTAGTTAACTAATTTATATTTTACCATGTCCACTTGTATATTCATACTATATGGTTAATATATTTAATATAAAATTCCATGTGACCCAAAATAGATCATTAATGACATTTTTAAATTCATATATGTCATTTTTACTAATCCTATATTTGTAGGACTTTTTTTAACATTTAATAAAATATTAATTGATTTAAAAATTCATTTATGTCAATTTATAAACTATTCATATCAAGACGTTTAAAAAATCTATAACAAATTGATTATTTCGAATGAACTTCATTTATTCAAATACAAAAATTCATTGTTTTCCTTTAAATTCGTGGATGGCCTAATTTTTTTTACAATAAATTAATTTTAATATTTATAATCTCATTTATTTAAAACATTATTTTAAAAGGTAATCAATACATCATCATTTCTTCATACATAAGTTTATTTATTTGATGTCTAAAATTTATAAATAAAATACCATGAGGTAGGAAATCATTTTATTTTTCTAATGATTATTTATAGATTAAAATATTACTTATATAACCTCATATAAAATTATATTACTAAAATATATATGTTTATGTTACATTTTCCTTAACTATAAATTAATTTTTATAAAATGCCATTTTCACTTAAAAGTGGCTCCATGGGGTCCCAAAATCCACCCAAGGATACCCAATGTCGTACATTAATCATCTAATAGATTTAAGATTCATGTTAGGGTAATTTAATATTATTATAATGTTTTTCCCATTATTTACCAGATTGACCCTTAAACCATGGTAAATAAAATATTTACTAATGTAACTATTCATAATTTCTAAAATTAAAGGTTTCGTATTTACAAAATTTGGACATCCTGATACCAAATATGGAATCATTTTTTCAATTTCAAACCAAATAAGTTGTAGAAAATTGATTTAAAAATAATTCCAATTTTAGAAACCAAAAATAATCTTTTTAATAAATAATAACTATCAAAAGATTAACATGTGTTTATGTATAACTAAAAAGTGAAATTACATACAATGACCAAAATTGTATTAAATGGTAAAAATATAATCTAATTACACTTTAAAAAATATTAATGTATTATCTAGTAATATAAATAATTTAGATTGAAAGACAGTTTTGAATTAAAATGCAGTATTTTTCACTATTTATCAAAAAATGAACTTTATCAGAAAGATACCAAAATTTTACTCAAAGTAAATTTTAATGTCCCACTTTTAAATAATAATTATATTTTTTAAAATTGAACATATAAAGGTGATAAAACTAGATTTAAAAAGAATTCACCATCAAAAGAAGGTAAATTAACTTTTTAAAGAATATTATAGTATTCCATGCTTTAAATCATATATGTTCTTATTTTGAGGCTCTAAAATTTGTGGATTAAAGTAAAAAAATTCAACAAAAAAGGGTAATAATATTTTAGTTAGTTATTTTCTTTTCCGCCAATACAATGTCTAGGCATTAAATTCCCTTTTAAATATTAAAAATATTATATTATTTTTTAGTGTAACTCAACGTTATGTGCACCATATGATTTCAAAGAAACTCTTTGTTGCGTGTTGAGTACGCTACCGAACAAAGTGTCCTATTTAACATAAAATTAATATCTGACAAATATTAATAGATATGAAAAGTAGTATTCAATAAATATATGGTTCGTTACATCCTTCCCCCGTTTTATAAATTGCGTCCTTGAAATTTTAAATTGGGTTTGGAAACATCATTGAAAGTCACACCTCAAAATAAGAGTCAACAAAACTATAACATTAAAAGAAATAAAGAGAAGTACAAATATCACCCGAGATAACACATACTAGGATTCCATAAAAACAAGGATATGGAGGATAAACTAAGTGTCATGTTCTGATGGAGAGTTATAGAAAACATGATCAGAAGAAAGTTAACCATAAGAAAACCACAAACATGTGATAAGTTAAACGGTCTTTGATTCCCTTGTAGGTAAAGTAAACTAAAAACGTTTTTTCCCTTTCATAAATTATAGGAATTATTTTATGAGATTTACTACGAACATAAGGAATTATATTTACTTTTAAAGTTGAGTTTCATCCTTTAATTTATTTCCACCACAAACTCATCTTTTCTCCAAATGATGAGTATTCAAGATGACTTGGTCACACCTGAAGTGCTAGAATCAACTTTTAAAGAATCACATAATCTAAAAAATATGAACTATATATTTCCCTTGTCTTTAGACATTAACCAAAACCAAAATGGTTAGTACAAGATCAGATGATCCCCAAATACGATAATACTTTATAGAAATTAATACTACTATTAATCTCCAAAATTAGACAAATAGTACCCAAAGTTCAGAAAAGACCATTAAATTCACAATTGTACATAAAATAATTCAAAGAAATCCAAACTAATATTTAAACCCAAAACTCATAAGGATTTGTTCATGTAGTCTTATATGTTAAATATTAATATTGATCTCCAAATAACATCAACTACACTTAAAGTCTCATACTGAAAAGTAATTGAATTAATCAAATATTCTCAATGATAGGTTAATCATTTCCTTAACTAACTAAAATTTCTATAAGTCCATACTAAAAACAAAAATTCTTCAAAAATAATATTTCAACCATTACTCCATAAATTCAATCCCATAGTATTATATCTTTTGTGGTATGTTATTTCTTTATGACCATCATTACCACATCGAAAACATCTAACTGTCTCTTTGAATCATTTTCCCAGGGTTTCTTTCCACATCCTTGACACATATGTATTTGAATATACATACCTTTACGATTATTACCTGAACATCCATTGGGATTTGTTTCATGCATATATTATCCCTTATAAAAATCACCATGGTTCAAGTGGTCAATCATTACTCCAGATAGTTGGTTTTTAATAACCACAAAATTTCTCGTTGCAGCTCCCATTTCATTCGTTTTCTTATTTAGAAAACACTCACAGTTTTCATCACATCCATTTTACTTGAGTGCCTGCTAGATCTATCCATTTACTAAGACCAAAACGGTCAGTGTGAGTATATCAGTATAATCGTCATATAATATCTTATGAGGAGGTTAAATACTAAGATAAACTTATTCTCGTTATCTTAAACTCATTCAATTTATCTGAAATAACTATGACCCTTTCAAACATTCTAACCATTATGGTTAAGTAACTTATTCATAAATTACACCCTAACCTATAAAGTAATCTAAAATGAAATTTGATTCTAAATATAAGGCCCCATATTTAAAAATTTTATAATATTGAATTAAGTTAATAGTTCACATTGCATATCTTTTTATGTTTAGAGCTTTAGATAATTAGGTCATAACTTGTACATAACAACTTGAATATTACATGGATACACTTATACTCGGTATCCATTTTTTTCATAAAATAAAAACTCTTAAAAAAGTAAACATGACTAGTTCCATGTTTTAGACAACATTACTTTTCCGTGATCTCATCATTGCCCCTATTTATATTTATGTCATGTAGAAAACATTTCCAAAACATGGGATGTGCATAAAAAGCAATGTAAGGGATATAATAAAGGAAAGAAACACTAGTCTATGAATATATAAAAATACAAGAATTCATACTTTTAAATATTAAAATAAAATATATTTAACATATATCACAAAATAATAAGATTTATGAATATCACATAGAAATCATAAATCATATATGTACCTTGTGGAATCCATAACATACATACATTGTAGCATTCACAGCTACATATGGAGTTACATTTGGAATACTCATCACATTATATTCCCTAAATCTGTTTGTAGAAACATTAAAGTTTACTATTTCATGTTACCAACATTTTATCATTAAATTTAATGACATAACATTAAATATGTCTTTTACTAAAAAGGACGGTGAAATATTCCCTTACCTCTTGTCCGACTTGACTCATTCGTTCTTTTAAGTTCTTGAAAAATATACTTATGTTAATTTATAATTTCTTAAGAAATGTATTCAAGTTTATTATTCCTTTTATATCACTTATTACAATTTTATAATAAAAAAAAATTAAGTTAATATTAGTCATTTTATCAGTATTGTTTACTTGAGTCGAAAATGAAGTTGTTATAATTTCAAAATTTCCATGTAGAAAAAAGGTAATTATCTCCAGAATTATAGTAGTTCCTTAGATATAAATATATCATTTATATCCAGTATATATGTATTTATAATATTCCATAGCATTGGGACATAAGAAAGGAAATGCACAGTTCATGGAGACAGTTAGCCATACATACGGATAAATTCTACTTTCATTTATTTTTCATATTTAATGGAATGAAAACTAAATGATATATAGGTATATTATAATGAAATTATAATATATATATATATATATATATTATACATGTTAAATAAGTTCATTAATATTATCCTTGAAATGTTCAATGTATAGAATGAACGAGTCATTTCACTTTGAGGGGGCGGTAGTTAGCACTTTCTCAAATAAAATTATCGTATATATACAACATGAAAAGCATAAAAGTATGTTCTAAATTAGAATTGAATAAAAATATAAATAAAATAAATATCATATATATCATATATAATTATATTTCCATCATAATCGCCACTATGATAGGTAGTATGAGATAATCGAACAATCATCGTTTCGTGAGGCAGTTGTTCATCGTCCAAAGAAACATAATGTTTATATTCATTAGATGGAGGTGTGTAGATGTGTAGTTAAAATAATTATTATAAAAACAATCTATTATATTGAGGATAATGGTGTTGTTATGTAGATAAATAGTAATAATAGCATATGGAGTGGAGTGTTAAAATAAAAAAAACATGAGAGAACATGTTACCCTTAAATCGGGTAACTCTATTTGGATTGAACCAAAAGGCTATCTTGAATTGCCTTATGCCTAGGGAAGGATTAAATGAAGAAGATAGGGATTCTAAGAGATTATTGGATCAGAGTTTGGATGATCTAAGTGGCCTGATAGTTGTGCGTAATGGGTTAGAGGTGATGGCCTTTTAAAAGGGGGATGGCTCTTCACGAAAAATGGAAAATACTAATTTATTATAAACTAAATTTTGATTTAAAAATGTCTCCAACTCATTTAATTAGAATATAATGTGAGTTTCATTATAAATCCTCTCATACAATTGGTTTTATACAAGTTAAGTGTAACACCCCTAGCATCCATGGTACGTTTCCATTTGAATGATGCAATAGCATACATTGTACGCCACTTCGAGATTCTAACACACCATGACCAATCAAACAAGGTGTTCTGAATAATAATACCATATTTTTAAAATTTTATAAATTTTATCTTTCAAAATGGGATTAATTTTTTTATTTGGAATATAGAAATTAGCTTAGGGTGATTTTTTATATTTTTCTAAAAAATTTCAAATTTTGATGAATAGTGAAAAACACTGCGTTATTGCTAAAAAAAGACATTTTAATTAAATAAATAATCTTGTTATTAAAATTTATTTTAGGTAGAAATAGATACATAATACCCATATATGTTCAATTTAATTCATTTGGGTTATTTTTTAATAAAATTATATATATAATATTTTTTGAAATTTTTACCGTCTTTTACCCACCTCCTAGGAGCATTTGTAAAGTCGCATAAAACATAAATTTACCGCTTCAGTTAGTTGAATTTCAAAAATTAGAGAGACAAAATTGATATTATTATGTAAAATTTGGTTAAATAAGATGAAAATATTTTTTTGGTGAATAATAACCATTTACTTTTATTAACCAATATTAAAAATATATAGTGTAACTATGGGTAAATATGATATTATTATTACCCTAACACATTTCTTAATTCTATTGGATAATTTTAATTCTACCAAAAACAAAAATAGTAATAAAATATTATCCTCTTTGGTCTACTTGGATTATATTAGGACATTTATTATTATTTTATATAAAGAATACTTAAAAGTTTAAAAATCAATGATTGATAACTAACCCATTTTTAATAAATGGTTATAAATAATATAATTTATACTATAAATATTAATTATAAATATAAAAATATTTCCAACATAATTTTATTTTATTTATAAATTTTAGACATTAAATAATTAAAATTATTTATGACACAATGAAGATGCAGTTATTACCTTATTAATCAAAGATTAAAATAATTGATATTATAAATTTCCAAATAAATCCAATTTTCTACTTTTAATGATTTAAATTAATTTTCTAGGTTAATATAACATTTTAGGGTTGATTAAATAATTTTTTTGAGTTAATAATGTTGTTATAAATTTAACAAAAATAAAATACCAAATAGTATCAAAATCCACCTAATAGAGTTTTTAAAACCAATATTATATATTTATTGTTATTCAATTCCAAAAAATCTATGGTTTGGACCAAGGGATTAAATAATATTATATATTTAATTAATTAACCACTTGAGGTTCTATTGTAATTTTATTGTAATTTTATTAACCATATAATATAAAAATACAAAGAGACATGGTCAGTGTCATATTATTTAACTAAGAGTTAAATCTAAAATATAAGGTTAATAAGACGGGTAAAACCTATCTAAACCCTATTGGTAGAGATTTTTTTCATCCATCCTCACATTACACTTCAAATAATTCACTTTGGATCTATTAGAAACCGAAAATGATTTTATTATAAAATAATATTTCATGTTTTTCGTAAAGAGGCCCTCACCTCTCTTATAAAATGGCACCTACCCTTCTATCAAATTGACAGCTTCAAAGACATTTGGATCGGACAAACCCTACCCAAATATTCCCTAAATTTTCCCACCTTCATCATAGAGGCATTCCTTTACTAGTAAAGGAAACCTAAGAAGCCCTTTTGGTCAAATCAAAAGGAAGAACCTGAAGAAAAGGTAAATATTTCATCACCTCTTTCAAGTTCTTTTTTCTTACACTTCCACTTTCTATATAGTTTCTATTCAAAAATAATTAATCCATTATATGATATATAAAATGATTTTATTATAAAAATGTTACAACCATATTCATTATTATATCCATTCTATAAATGACAAATTCACCATACGTGCGTACGTACAGATTACTGTCTCCTCGTCATGGAGTAGTTTGTTATTCAAACACTTAATCACTTGGATGGGTATAATAATGAGTATAAATGATGTAAATAATAAATATCAAATGATAATTATTCTTTATATATGATATAACTTCCAATTATATACTTTTTTAATATCAAAATAATGATATTGTCTCTCATCCGTACGTACGGATTACCGTCTCCACGAACGCGATGAGATTCATTCCCCATCGTATCCTTTCAAGACTAATTTTCATTTAATGATTAATATATATATATATATATATATTAATTTTTAATGAATTAATATCACTCTGAAAATTAATAAGATACATTCTATCCGTATAAAAAATTACGAACATAACAAATCATATAAAGGAAAAAGAATATGTTAACACCTAAAATGATGATATAACTAAAATATCATTAACAATGAAATATTAGAAGATAATATATGATATCATATTAATGTATGTGGTTCTTTTATAATTTATTAACAATTATTTTACCATTATATAGAATGTTAACCTACCCTCGACCAAGAAAAAGTATAAGTTAAGGGTTAATTTTACAATCTCTTTATTTTCCGAGGGTGTTTTTATGTAAGTATCTTTTGGGGCATTTTTATCATCCACATCCATGTTTCTTAAAAATTTATTCCAAAACATTTTTACTATTTACTAGAATATTGTTTAAAGTAATTTATACCCTTTTTTAAATTTTTATAAAATGGATTGAAAGGAATATTTTAGTCATTTTCCAAAAAAGGTACATTATGACCTTCTCGACAAAATTAAGGTAAGAATGTTTTTTAACATATACGGCGGGTGCACCTATTTTCCTACATTATAACATCGTCGAAGTTTCCGTTACAATATTATAAGAATATTTTCAAAATAAATTTTCTATTTTATAATTATATGACTTTTAAATGATTTCAAAATAGAAAGAAATATTTCTCTAAAAAAAGTTTTCATTTATTCTATGTCAACATCCTTTGATGGATTGTAATATTATTTGAATTCGATTTTTTATGATACAAAACATTCATATTGTATTGATGGTTTTGTGATATGTTTTACTATGGATGACTTATTTTAACACCATTCATGGTTTTTGGATAAATTATTGACATTTCCTACGCTAGTTTTAACACGAATGTTTATATTATGTTTAAAACATTTCATATGAGGAATGAATTGGACTTCGTAAGTGATGGGTGGAGCCCGCTATAGCTCCTCGATGCATCAGTAGGTATCATGAGTTAAACTAGTTTCTTAGTGTAAGGTTTTGAAAAAATCATATTTCTAGTCATGGCACAAGGCCTTGACTATGTGGTTATGAAGTCTGAAATTATGAATTCCATTATTATGAAAGTGGATATTGATATTGCATGTGATTATTCGACTAGTAGAATATTCATGTGAATTAGTAAATCACATTATTTGATTTTATTTTTTCCAAGTTATGGTAATTTTCATGTTTAAAAGGATTTTGATTTAGTCTTACATTGCCTTTAATTTTTATGGATATTTATGAATGTTTTCTCTATATTGTTATCCTTACAGAGCATATGAGCTCACCCCTTTCTATGTTTTATTTTTCCTAGAATGAAAAAAGTATATTATGATGGAACTGCAAGGATATTTGAAGGGATATGAGTGTGGCCTATGGAGACTATGTTGTTGTAGTTTTTAATTTTATAATGTAATGTAAAACATGTTAGTGATCTAGTATTTCCAAGGCTACTAAACTGATCAGTATTATGGGATTTGATCCCTTGTGATCATGCAAAAGTTATGTAATAATGCACAAACTCTAGGTAACTGGGGTCGGGGTTTTACAATTGTTATTAGAAGAAGTTTAGTACAAACCGTTAAAGCTATATTTAGAAAAACTCTGATTAGATAAAATTACCCTAAAATAGAATATTAGGATTATTATAGAAGAACATCCTAGTAATTTGGTATTTTAGAGATTTTGTGAGTTTTCTAAGAAATACATCCCTGTTTGGATACAAGTAGGTAGAGGCAGGTCTGGCACAGATGTACCTAGGGGTAAAATCTGAAAAACACTGTTTTAAACTAGACTTGAACATGAACTGGTGCACGAAAATGGGCCTTTATTCACTCTTGATTACGACACTCTTGAGGGATATGAATAGGATAATTCATATTTTTATTACACACCATTATGAAGGGTTTATGAGTATATAATTCTAAATAATTTTTTTTTATGATTATGGATTATATCCATAAACTGTTAAATTTATGTTAAGTTTCTTACAAGTTTGGAATTATGTATTGTGATTCATAAACTAATCTAGTGGATTATATTATTTAGAAATGGTACGTATTGGAAGGAATGGAAGTCGTATCAACACACATAATCCAGGTAGGGATTTCCCTCATACTCAAGATATTTATAGTGGTACTGGTGAAGCAACTAGTGCTTATTAGATTATCACCATAGTGGGATAACTCACTCAAGTTATGAATTGTAACCATACCCATATGTATCACCCTAATCCACAATACGAATGATCAATGTTAGACCACTTCATGAGGAAACAACCACCCACATTCAATGAAATTACAAATCCATTAGTATATGAGAAATGGATAAATTCTTTAGAGAATATATTTCATGCATTGGGGAGTAGCGAAAGGGAAAATGTTTTCATGGTAGTTTATCGCCTCATGGGAGATTCAGATCAATGGTGGTCATTGATTAAAAACACAAAGGAAGATTATGAAGTATCAAATATAGAATGGAGGGAGTTTAAAGAGCTTTTCTTTGAAAAATAATTTCCTTGTGACCATCGATCAGATATGGATATAAAATTTCTAAGTCTAAGGATAAAAAATGATGAGAATGTCGCAAAATATGAGGCTATCATTAAAAAGTTATCAAGGCATGCATCAGATTATATATGTATCCCAAGGAGTAATATTGGTCGATTCGTTGATGGGTTAAATACATTTATTCATCGAGAATTAGTCTCACAATCCTTCTCATCATAAGAAGATATTGTCTCATGTGCAATCAAGACAGAAAAATAATTCTCTATGTCTTATGACTTTAAAGTAAAACAAGACAAGAAGAGACCTGTTGAACACTATGAAAATGGAAATAAGGGTATGAATGGAAGATTTTAATATTCATCATACAATAAATGTTGGAAGAAACACCTTGGTACTTGCCTGAAAAGATTGTGAGTCTGTTACACGTGTGGTGAAAAAGGCCACCAAGTTCGTGATTTCATGTGGATGAAAGAGGCTATCAATGTTTATTTCTACAATTTTAGAGGAAATGTGAATTATAAAAATGAATGTCCTAAGTGACAAGGGAACTTACCTCAGAAAATTCCAAGCGAGAAATTCCATGCTTATGCGATCATTACCGCATAGATTGAAGCTCTGAAAGACATGGTGGTAGGAAATTTTATGGTTTCCTCAAGTTTAGAAAACACTTTATTTGATTCTGGATCATCACATAGTTTCATATCTTCCTATTTTGCTAAGAAAATTAGATATTTTCAATTTTACATAACATGGGAGTTGTCAGTAAAAACACATAAGGGAAGTATCATCACAACAAATGTTTTGTGAATCAGTACCCATTTGGGAATATAAATGTTCTTTATCTGCTGATCTCAACGCCATACCCATGAATGAATTTTATATAACCCTTAGAATGAATTGGATTTCGGACCATGATGTGAAAATTTATTTTAAGAAGAAGGATGTTTTAATTTTCAATGATGATAAGGAGTACCTTATCTTTAGAGCAGAAATGTCACCAACAGATTTTTATCTAGATCCACCACTAATAGATCTTCATAATTCAATTATTGGTGGGGATGATAATGAAATAATTATTGGAGAGGAATGAAATGATTGAATAGAGGATGTACCTATTGTTCAAGAATATGTTGATGTGTTTCTAGAGGATTTACATGGACATCCTCTAGAACGAGAAATTGAGTTTTCCATTGATTTAATTCCTCCTTCAAGGAATACATCGAAGACCCCTTATAGAATGGAAACTGTGGAATTAGTGGAACTAAAGAGAAAACTAGAGGAATTGATTAATGAGGGATTTATTTTCCCAAGTGTTTAAACATGGGGAGCCCCTATCCTTTTTCATAAGAAGAAAGACAGATCTATGAGGTTGTGCATTGACTAGAGGGAGATAAATGCTATAACAATAAAGAAGAAGTATCCCCTACCTCGCATTGATGATTTATTCTATCAACTTCATGGAGCTCAATATTTTTCGAAGATTGAACTTCGATTTAGATATCATTAGTTTTGTGTGAAGAAGGAAGTCATTCCGAACATAGCATTTCGAACCAGGTACAGTCATTACGAGTTTATAGTATTGCCTTTTGGGATGACTAATGCACCCTCTATTTTCATAGATAAAACGAATAGAGTTTTCACGGAATATACTGATGAATTTGTAGCGGTATTTATTTAGTATATCCTGGTACACTCTGAAAGCTATGAAGATCAGGAAAATCACTTGAGGACTATTCTGAAAACCCTCAGATGAAATGAATTTTACAAGAAGATTAGCAAGTGTCAATTTTGGATTCAAGATATTTCTTTTCGTAGATATATTTCCTCTATGGATGGAATATTTGTTGGTCCATCAAAGAAAAAGGAAATCCATGAATGGATAGCACTGATTAGTATAATTAAAGTATGCATTTTTATTGGTTTAGCTGGTTATTATCTGTATTTTGTCCAGAATGTTGCCCGATTGGCTATCCCATTGACCAAGCTCACATGTAAAGAGGATAAATTTGTTCATAAAAATAAGTGCGAAGAATGTTTTAAAGAATTGAAGATAATATTAGTCAATTATATTATCTTGACTCAATCATCAGGGAGTGATTGGTTTGTTATTTATAGTGATGCTTCAAAGAAAGGACATGGTTGTGTCATTTTGCAGAATGATAGAGTTATTTTATATGCATCATGATGGCTAAAAATTGATGATCAAAACTATCCGAGTCATGATCTTGAGTTACCAGCTTTAATATTTTCTCTGAAAATATTGAGACAGTATCTCTATGGTCAAAAATGGGATATTTATACTAATCACAAGAGTTTGAAGTATATTTTCTCACAAAAAGAAGTCAACATGATGAAAATGTGGTGGCTTGAACTACCCAAGGATAATGATTGCACAATACACTACCACCAAGGGAAGGAAAATAAGGTGGGAGATGCTTTGAGCAGAAAGAATCATGGAGTTTTCATCAAGATGAATGTTGAAAGGGTTCCAATTTTCATGGATCTAGTGAAAATAGACATGGGAATAATCTTGGAAGGTGAAACATAAATACTTTTTTTCAAATGGTTTCCAAACCATCTTAACTAGAAAGGATGAAAATTTCTTAGGCTGATGATGAGGAGATTCAAAAGAAGATTAAATCTGTGAATGATGAGAGATTGAGTGTCATCATATTTGATAATGGGATTTTGATATTTGGGAAGAGACTTTGTGTTCCTGATATACTAGATCTAAAAAGGAAATTGTTAGATGATTCTCATAGCTCTAATTTCTCTATACACCCTGGTAGTACTAAGATGTATAGAGATTTGAAGGAACATTATTTGTAGGACAACATGAAGAGGGGGATTTCTGATTTTGTGTCATGATGTATGGTTTGTCAACAAGTGAAAGACTGAAGGAAACATCCTGGAGGAGTCATGCAACCTCTTCCCAAACCTGAGTGGGAATGGGATAATATTACAATGGATATTTTTATGGGGCTACCAATGACACCTAGAAGGAATGATGCAATATGGGTCATTGTTGATCATCTTACAATGTTTGAACATTTTTTGGTTATAATAGAAGATTTACCACTTGAACATCTAGAAAGACTATATATTAATGATGTTGTAAGACTTCATGGAGTGCCCTTATCAATTGTTTCTGACCGTGATCCCCATTTTATATCAGGATTCTAAAAAAGACTTCAGAAATCACTGGATACTGAACATCATTTGAGCACTGCCTCCCACCCTCAAACTGATGGATAATCAGAACAGACTATTTAATCCCTAGAAAATTTTTGAGATCATTCTCACCTAACTTTCATGGTATGTGGGATCAATATTTACCTTTGGTAGAATTTTCCTATAAAAATAGCCTCCATTCAAGTATTCAGATGGCACTAAATGAAGCATTATATGGTAAAAGATGTTGCACACCAACTTTTTAGGATGATGTTAGTGAATGAAAACTCGTAGGCCCAGAACTTTTTTAGGAAACAATAGAAAATGTTATGGTTATCCAAGCCACATCAATGTAGTCCAAAGTAGGAAAAATAGCTATGCAGATAACCAAATGTAGAATATCTAATTTCAAATAAGAGACCATGTTTTCTTAAATTTATCTCCATGGAAGGGTGTTATACATTTTGATAATAAGGGTAAATTGAGTCCCATGTACCTCAGACCTTTTGAAATTCTAGAATGAAATGGATTTGTAACTTATCATTTGGCAATTCCTCAAAGTATCTTTAAAGATCAAGATGTTTTCCATGTATCAATGTTGAGAAAATACATGCCCGACCCAACACATGTACTCACCTATGAGGAAATTGAATGAGAACACGATTTGTCTTATTGCAAGGATCTAGTCAAAATTCTTGATACAAGAGAACAAGTGCTGAGAAATCGGACAACTCGTCTGGTAAATGTTCTATAGAGAAACCGGAAGATGGAAGAGGCAACATGGGAACCAGAGGAACTTAGGATGAAGAACCACCAAAATCTATTTGTGTGGTAGGATTATATAAATTTAGAGGAAAAAGTATTTTAAGTAGGGAAGAATGTAACACCCCAAGCTTCCAGGGTATGTTTCCCTTGGAAAAATGAAATATCATGCATTGTATGCAACTTCGAGATTCTAACACGTCGCGACCAATAAAACATGCTGTTATGAATAGTAATACCCACTTTTTGAAATTTTATAAATTTTATCTTTCAAAAATGACTTCATTTTTGGATTCGGAATATTGAAATTAGCTTATGGTGAATTTTTGGTATTTTCCTAAAAACGTTCTATTTTGGATGAATAGTGAAAAACACTACGTTATTGTTTAAAACCAACTATTTAATTAAATAAATAATTATTTTATTTAAATTTATTTTAGGTAAAAATAGAAACATAATACTTATATATGTTCAATATAATTCATTGTAGTAATTTTGTAATAATATTTGATATATATAATTTTATAGAACTTTTTATCGTCTTTTACTCATATCCTAGGAGTATTTTCAAATATGCATAAAACATAATTTTACAGCTTCTGTGAGTTGAATTTAAAAAATCTGAGAGACACAGTTGATATCAATAATTAAAATGTGGTTCAATATGACGAAAATATTGTTTGGTGAATAGAAACTTTTTACTTTTATTACCATGGTTAAAAGTAAATAGGGTAATTAAGGGTAAAAAATGAGACTATTATTACCCAAACACATGTCCTAATTCTATTGGATAAGGTAAATTTGACCAAAAACCACCTTATTAATTAAAATATGATCCCCTTTGGTCAACTTGTATTATATTAGGACATTTATTATTATTTTATTTCAAGAAGAGTTAAAAGTATTAAAATCAAACTTTAATAACTAAAACATTTTTAATATAGGGTTATACATAATATAAATTAGACTATAAATATTCATTAGAAATTTAAATAGATTTCCTACATAATTATATTTTATTTATAATTTCTAGACATTAAATAATTAAATTTATTTTTGGCACAACGATGATGTATTAATTACATTCTTAATTAATGATTAAAATTATTGATATTATAAATATCCAAATAAATCTAATTTTTGAATTCTAATGAATTAAATTAATTTTATAGGATAATATTCCATTTTAGGGTTGATTAAATGAATTTATTTTTATGTAATAATGCTGGTATAAATTTAACAAAAACAAAATTCCAAATAGTGTCAAAATTGACAAAAAAGAGTATTTGAAACAAATATTATATTATTAATTGGTATTATATTCCTAAAAATCTATGGTTCGGCCAAAGGGATTAAATAATATTATATATGTCATTAATGAACTACTTTAGTTCTCTCGGAATTTTATAGTATGCTTATTAACCATATAATATAAAATTACAAATAGACATTGTAAATGTCAAACTATTTAACTAAGAGTTAAATATAAAAGATAAGGTGAATATGATGACCTAAACCTCTATAAAACCTATTGGTCAAGATTTTTTCGACCCATAACCACTTTATCCATTAGATAATTTATTTTTTGAGCCTTTAGAAATAGAAAATGATTTTATTATTAAATAATATTTCAAGCTTTTCCTAAAGTGACCCTCATCTCTCTTATAAAAGGGAACCTCTCCTTATCACAAATTCACACCTTCAAAACCATTTGGATCGGCCGAACCCTAACCAAATATCGCTTAAAATGTCCTACCTTCATCTTAGTGCCCTTAATTTAGTCATAATTCCAACCTATGGAGCCCTTTTGATCAAATAAAAAGGAAAAACCTGAAGAAGAGGTAACTATTTCATCACCAATTTCAAGTTCATTTCTTCTTCCACTTCCTCTTTAATTGTTGTTTCCATTATAAAATAATAACACCAGTATATTTTATATACTTTTATGTTATTATAAAAATGGTACAACCATATTCATTATTCTATCCATCCTATAAATGACAATGTCACCATACGTGCGTACATACGGAATACCGTCTCCACGTCATGGTGTAATTTGTTATTCAAACACTTCATCATTTGGATGTGTATAATAATTAGTATAAATGATTTAATTAATAAATATAACATGAAAATTATTCTTTATATATTATATATCATCCAATTATATACTATTTTAATATCAAAAGAATGTATTTTCACTCGTGCGTACGTACCGATTACCGTCTACACGAACGCGATGAGATTCATTCCTCATCGTATCCTTTCAAGACTAATTTTAATATGATGATTAATATATATATTTATTTATTTATTTATTTAAAGACCAAATATCATTCTGAATATGAATAAGATACATCCTATCCATAACAAACATTAATTACATAACAGTTCTTTTAAAGGAAAATGAATCTGTTAACACCCGAAACGATGATACTAATGAAATATAATCAACAATGAAATATTAGAAGATCATATATGATATAATATTAACATATATAGTTTTTTATAATTAAATAACCATTATTTTACCATTATACTGGAGTTTAACCTACCCTCAACCAGGTGAAATTACATGGTAAGGGTTAATTTCACAATCTCTTTATTATCCGAGGTTGTTTCTATATAAGTATCTACTGGGACCTCTTTATCATCCACATCCATGTTTCATAAAAATGTTTTCCAAAACATTTTTACTATTTACTAGACCATAGGTTAAATACATTTATACCCTTGTTTAAATTTTTATAAAATGGTTTGAAAGGCATTTTTCTGTCGTTTTCCAAACAAAGTACCTTGTGACCTTTTCTAAAAAATTAGGGTAAGAATGTATTTTTATCTTATTCGGTGACTGTGGATATTTTCAACTATTATAACATCTTTTATGTTTCTCGTACAATCTTATAAGAATATTTTCAATATAAATGTTTTATTTTATAATTATATGACTTGTAAATTATTTCAAAATAGAAAGAGATATTTCTCTAAAAAAATTTCTGATTTCATCTATGTCAACATCCTTTATGAATTGTATGATTATTTGAAGTTGATTTATTATGATACAAAACATCCATATTGTACTGAATGTTTTGTGATATGTTTGACTGTGGATGTTCTATTTTTACACCATTCATGGTTTATAGATAATGTATTGACATTTCGTATGCTAGTTTTGACACGAATGTTTATGTTATGTTTAATCATTTTACTATGAGGAATGCATTGGACTTAGTAAGTGACGGGTGGAGCCCTCTATTTCTCCTCGATGCATCGGTAGATCTAATGAGACAAACTATTGTCTTGGAACAAGGCCTTGACAAAATCTTACTTGTAGTCTTGGCACAAGGCCTTGACTATGTGGTTATGAAGTCTGGAATTATGCATTCCATCATTATGAATGTTGCTATTGATATTTAATGTTATTATTAGACTAGGATAATATCCATGTGAATAGGTAAATAAAATTATTTGATTTTATCTTTTCCATATTATGTTGAAGTTCTGGTTCAAAAAGCTTTTTTTAGTCTTACATTTCCTTAAATGTTTATGCTTATTTATGAAACTTTCCGCTATATTGATATCCTTATTGAGCATCTGAGCTCACCCATTTCTATGTTTTATTTTTCCTAGGATGCGAAGAATTAAATTATGACAGAACTATAGGAATAGTCTAAGGGATATGAGTGTAGCCTATGGAGACTATGTTGTTGTAGTTTTTCATTTTTTTAATTTAATGTAAAACATATTAATGTATCTAGTATTTCAAAGGCTACTAAACTTATCGGTCTTTCAGGATTTGATCCCTTGTTATCATGCCAATGTTATATAATAATGCACCAACTCTGGGTAATTGTGGCTGGGGCATTACATTATGGGAATAAAATTAACCTTATCTTTTAGCTTTAACCCTAAGTTAACTAATTTAACTTTTACCATGTCCTCCTATATATTCATACTTTATGGTTAATATATTTACTATAAAATTCAAAGAGACCCAAAATGGATCATTAATGAAATTTTTAACATCATATATTTTATTTTTAAAAATACTAGTTTTTTATGATTATATTATCATTTAATAAAATTTTAATTGATTTAAAATCTCATTCTTGTTAGTTTATAAACTATTCATATCAAGACTTTTAAAAAATCTATGACGACATTATTATTCATAAAAACCATCGTTAATTAAAATATAAGAAGTCATTATTATCCTTAAATTTTAGGATTTCATAAAAATATTCAAAAAAAATTTATTTTAATATTTATATTCTCCTTTATTTAAAACAATCATTAAAAAGGTAATCACTACATCATTATTTCTTCATAAATATATTTGTTAATTTTTTTTATAAAAATTATTAATAAATTACCATGATATAGGAAATAATTTTATCTTTCTAATGACTATTTATATTCGATGATATCCATTATGTAACCACATATAAAAATCTATTTACTAAAATATATATGTAATTGATACATTTTCCTTAACTTTAAATTAATTTCAATAAAATGTCATTTTCACTTACAAGTGGCTCCATAGGGTCCCCAAATCAACCATAGGATGCCTATGGTCGGAACGATATCATCTAATAGGGGTAGGGTATGTTATAAGGCAATTTAATATTATTATAACATTATTTTTTTACACTTATTTACCATATTTACCCTTTCACCATGGTAAATAAAATATTTACTACAGTTACTACTCATAATGTCTAAACCAAAAAGTTACATATTTACACAATTTGGACCTCTTGATTTTAAATATGGAATCCATTTTTCATAATTCAAAACACAAGAGTTTCAGAAATTAATTTAAAATTAATTCTCATTGTTAAAACCAAAAAGCGTGTTTTTAAAAAATAATAACTATCAAAATATTGACATGTGTTTATCTCTAATTTAGATATTAAATTACTTATAATGAAAAAAATTCGATTAAATGGTAAATATATAATATAAATACACTTTAAACCCAATTAAAAATACATTCTAATCAAATAAATAAATTATATTAAAAGGTAGTTTCGAATTAAAATGCTGTATTTTTCACTATTCATAAAAAAATGAACTTTACCAGAAAGATACCAAAATTCTACCCAAAGTAATTTTTTTTGTCCATATTATAATTAATAATTTTATCTTTTCAAATTGAACTTATAAAAGTGATAAAAACTAGATTTTAAAAGGGATTTCCATCAAAAGGAGGTAAACCGACATTATAAAGAATATTAAAGTATTTCATGATTTAAATCAGATTCATTCTTATTTTAAGACTCTAAAATTTATTGGATAAAAATAAAAACATTTAAAAAACATTATTAATCATATTGTAGTTATTTACATTCATTCATTCCAGTATACTGGCTAGGCTATAACTACAATTAAAAATAATTATATTATTATATTATTTTTTGGAATACCACAGAGTTGTGTCCAACATAATATTTCCAAGAAACCTGTTGTTGCATGTTGAGTAAGCTATAGAATAAACTATACTCTTCAACATAAAATTAATATCATAAAAATATTGATATATATGAAAAATAATATTCTGTAAATACCTGGGTCGTTACATCATTCCCCTTTTGGAAATTCCCTCCTCACAATTTTAAAATTGGTCTCGAAAACTTCATTGAAAGACCCACATTAGAAATAGAGTTAATAAAACTATAACATTAAAATAAATAAATAGAAGTAAAAAGGTCACCCGAGATAAAAAAATAATAAGATTCCATAAAAACATGGATATGGAGGAGAATCTAAGTGCTCTGTTCTGATAGAGAGTGATAGAAAACATGATCAGGAGAAATTTAACCACAATAAAACCAAAAACATGTAATAGGTTAAATGGTCTTTGATTGCCCAATAAGAAAATTAAACAGACAACATTTTTTGTATTAGGTTCCCATTCATAGATATTAGGAATATTTTATGATATTTACTATGAACATTAGGAAATATACTTAATTTTCATATTGAGTTTCATCCTCTAATAAATTTCTACCACAAACTCATCTTTTCTACAAACGATGAGTATTCAAGATGGAATGGTCACACCTAAAGCGCTATAATCAACTTATAGAGAATCACATAATCCACAAAATCTGAACTATATATTTCTATTTTCTTTAGAAATTAACCAAAACCAAAAATGGTTAGTACAAGATTAGATGATCCCCAAAAAGGATAATCCTTTATAGAATTAAATACTACTGTTAATCCCAAAAATTCAAAATACAATACCCTAAGTTCAGCAAAGACCATTCAATACACAATAGTCCATAAAATTATTCAAGGTAATCCAAACTAATAATGAAACCAAAAACTCATAAGGATTTGAACATGTAGTCTTCCATGGTAAATATTAACATTTCTCTCCAAATAACATCAACTACTCTTAAAGTATCATACTAAAAAGTAATTAATTTAATCACATATTCTCAAAGATAGGTTAATAATTCCCATAACTATCCCAAATCACAATAAGTCCATAATAAAAAAATATATTATTCCAAAATAATATTTCAACCGTTACTCCATAAATGAAATCCCCTAGTATTCTATTTCCTTTCAGTATATAGTGTTCCCCAAAAAGCAAATTTCTTCCAAAATGACCATTATCACATAATTTTATAATAATTTTCTTATTTTAAGGATATCCATTTGATATAGAATAAGATCCAAAATCAACATATTATTGATTAATAATATCATTTAACTAAAAAGAATAAGTTAAACTAAAGATGGACTTTAGGTTGGCCAGTGGTAGGTCATGCCCCATTGTCACCATTCAGTTGTGGGTTCGATCATCAGGGTCTTGCCGGATGTGACAAGTTGTCACCCATCCTATGGGTTTTCCATTTCTGAAAACCATATCATTCTTATAACATTTTCAAAAATAACCATAAAATATTTTATTCTTAACGGTTATCTAATAACTTTCATTTGGCATCCCATAATGTAATAATCATTTATCACCTCAATAAAATATCATATAAACCCCAATGGTTGTCCACTATGTCCACACAAGAAGAGATAATCCTTTCATGAATAAAATTTTTATATATCAAAATTCCGGGTTACACATACAAAGAAAAATCTTCCAAAGTAATCCCGTCATCCAAAGAGCCATAATAATTTTAATGTTTTCAGCATGCTAAGATCTACCATTACTCTCTAATGCATTTTATGTAGAATTCTTACTCATTCAACATTCTTCATGATCCATTAAACATTCTTTTACTGAATATTCGGTAATAATAATTTCCTACAATAAAAATCATGAATCATATATTAATATTCAATATTTTAAAAACATCAGCTTAGAAATAATCTATACCTTTCATTGGTCATTTTCAATATCCTCATCCTCAATTGGAGTGTAATAATGTATTAGTAAACATGCATTTGTATGGTCCTAATAATCCCATTCAAGAACATTCTTCATAGGACATCTATTTTTATAATGAACATGCACACTACATTTAAAACATTCAATTGATTATTTGGAAACAACTTCTTTCCATTTCCTAGAGTCAATTGGGCGCTTCTTTTCTCCATGGTAGGTTATTGCTTTATGACCCTTATTAACACATCTAAAACATCTTCTCGTCCCTTTTAAGCTTTTTCTAGGTGTTTCTTTCCACATCCTTGACACAATGGTTATTTGATATATATAAATTTATGATTATTACCTAAACATCCATTGTGATTTGTTTCTCACACATATGATTCCTTTCAAAAATCACCAAGGGTCAAGAGGTTAATCATTACTCCAGATATTTGGTTGGGATTAACCAGAAGAGTTCTCGTTGCAGCTTCCATTTAATTAGATTACTTATTTAGAAAACCATCACTGTTTTCATAACATCCATTTTTACAAGGGTTCATTCTAGATCCAACCATTTACTAAAAAAAATGTTAGTGTGAGTATATCAGTAAAATCATCATATAATATCTTATGAGGAAGGAAAATACTAAGATATAATTTTTCAGGTTTTATTAGACTCATTAAATTTATCTAATATAAATACGACTCTTTATAAAATTATAACTATTATGGTTATGTCACTTATACTTATATAACACCCTAACCTCTACTATAATCTAAAATTTCATTTGATACCAACTATATGGCCCCAGACATAAACATTACAAACTCTTAAATTAAGTTAATAATTCACATTGATGATCTTTGGAAGTTCATATATTTAAGGAACTAGGTCATAACTTATTCATAACTACTTTAATATTACATGTATACACATCTACTCAATATCCGGTTTTTTATAAAATTAAAAATCTTAAAAAAAATAAATGTGTCTAGTTACAAGTTTTAGACAACATGACTTTTTCTTCATCCTATCCTTGACCCTTTTCATCATTATATCCTATGTAAAAATTTAATAAATGTGGGATGAGAATAAAAAGATCAGTAAGGGATATAAAATAACGAAAGATATGTTAGTCCATGAATACATAAAAATCAAATAAACCATACTTTTCAATCTTAAAACATAATCTCTTTATTATACCTCAAAAAATCATAATATTTATGAATATCTCTTAGAAATCATAAATCAAAAAGGTAACTTGTGGCATCTATAACATACTTAAATTGTATATTTCATAGCTATATAGGGAGTTACATTTAGAATACCCATCACAGTATATTCCCTAAATATCTTTGGAGAAACATTAACATTTACCTTTGTCATGTTACCCAATGCATTAGAAAGGCATTTTGGGCTCACACACCCAACGTTGACCATATATCCATCCATATACGTAAATAACTCTCAAGAAACATAACATATTAATAACACATAAATCCAGAATAAAGTAAATATAACATTTCCACATTGCATTAACAAGATATTAGTTCAATATATTGACATAATCAATTCATTTTAAACATTCAAAAAGAAGAGTTTTGAATCAAACTGCCTCATACCACTACAAAACTTTTTAAAGGAATTTATACTGTAAGTAATCATGTCTATGTAAATAAACAATTAAAATAATTTATAAATTATGGACATAAAGGAAAATGATTTAGATGACTAAATCATTGAAACATTTAAAACAGTGTTTTTGTTAAAGAATCATTTACTAGTTTAGAATCTCTTGAATAAAAATAATTAAAGAATAACATCAAAGAAAACTATAAATATCATGATAATATAGGAATTCTTGGTATAAAATCTAAAAATTGTTATATATAAATCTTATACGATAATAAAGTTCAGAATATTAATATGTGCCTCAATGAAAGGAGATTGAGACGTAGTCTCTTACAAATATTGAACCATTAGATTAAGGATAAATCTATGACATAAATATTGGTGAAAAATATAAATACACAAATTATATGTGTATAATATGTGTAAAACAATCATATTTCATACACACATATTCATATAATGACATAATCAAGAAATATATGTTCATCCCAAAAAATTGAAATTGGGTTAAGAAGTTCCCTTACAATAATTCGGTAACTTAATAACGTCACTTAAAAATTAAGAAAATGAGTTTATGAGAGAGAAAAATGGTCTCTCATCACATGGAAATAATATTTACAATAATATGGATATAAAATAACATATCCCAACATTGTAATATTGAAATTTAAAGACATAACATAAAAGAAGTCTTTGACAAAAAGAGGATTGTGAAATGTTCCCTTACCTCGTGCCTGACTTGACTCATTCATTCTTTAATTTCATTAATAATAAACAAAAGATAATTTTTACTTGCATAAAAACCTTTTTCAAATATTTTTATTCCCTTTATATCTCTTATTACCATGTTATAAAAAATTCAAACTATTTAAGTTAATATCATTCGTTTTGTCGATATTGGGTACTTGGGTCGAAAATGAACGTGTTATAATTACAAATTGTCCATGTGGTAAAAAAGTAATTTATCTACATAATTATATTTATTCCTTAGATATCATATATATCATATATATTCATTATAAATGTATTTAGAATAGTTCATATCATTTGGACATAAAAAATGAAATGCACCATTCATGGAGACGGTAAGTTGTACGTACACATGAACGCTACTTTCAATTATTTTTCATATTTCAAATAATGAAAAATAAATGATACATATGTTAATTATAATTAAATTATAATATTTATATTATATATTTTACATAATTTCATTAATTCCATCATTTATATGTTCTATGTATATAATGAACAGTTAGATCACTTTGAGGGGGAGGTAGTTCACACTTCCTCAAATGAAATTATAATATATAAACAACATGAAAATGATAAAGGTATGATATAAATTATAATTAAAGAATATTAGAGAGAAAAAAAAATATCATATATATCATATATAATTTCAGTTCCATCATAGTGGCCACCAAGAGAGGTGGTAGGAGATAATTGAACAATCATCATTTTGTGAGGCAATAGTTCACCGTCCAAAGAAACAGTATGTTCATATCCATTATATGGAGGTGTGTGGACGTGTAATTAGAATAAATATTGTTACAACAACATAATATATTGGGGATACTGATTTTGTATTTAAAAAATGATTAATAAGAGCATAGGGAGTGGATAAGAAAAATAAAAGAACTTGGGAGAAGACGTTAGCTTTAAATCGGCTAACTACCATTGGTTTAAACCAAAAGGCTATCTTGAATTGACTTATGACTATGATAAGGCTTATATGATTAATATAGGTATGTTTAGAGATTATTGGATATGATTTTTTATTATCCAAGAGGCTTGATAGTTGTGCGTAATGGGTTAGAGGTGATGGTCTTTTATAAGGGGGAGGAGGGGCTCTTTAGGAAAGTTGGAAAATATTAAATTATTGTAAACTGAATTTTGATTTAAAAAGGTTCCCAAATAATTTAATTTAAATATATGGTGATTGGTTTTCTGAATCCACTCATACAATGGGATTTAGAAAAGTTAAGGGCATAACATTAACCTTTTCTTTTAGCATTAACCCTAATATAACTAATTTAACTTTACCATGTCTTCTTGTATCTTCATACTATAGGGGTAATATATTAACTATAAAATTTCAAGTTACCCAAAATGGATAATTATTGATTTTTTAACATCATATATGTTAGTTGGATGAATATTATATTTTTAGGATTATATTATAATTTTAAAAAATATTAAATGATTTAAAAACTCATTTATGTCAATTTATAAACTATTCATATCAGGGCTTTTAGAAAATCTATAACAACTTGATTATTTCGAAAAACCTTCATTAATTCAAAAATAAAAATTCATTATTATCCCTAAAATTATCGGATGGCATAAAAAGTTTCAAAATAAATTTATTTTAATATTTAAAATCTCATTTATTTAAAACATTCATTAAAAAATGTAATAACTACATCATCATTTCATCATAAATAAATTTACTTTTTCGATTTCAAAAAATTAAAAATGAAATTCCACGATGTATAAAATCATTTTATATTTCTAATGAATATTAATTTTCCAAAATAACATTTATATAACCCCATAAAAAATTGTTTTCATAAAATATGTATGTCTTTGGTACATTTTCTATAACTTTAAATTAATTTTTATAAAATGTCATTTTCACTAACAAGTGGCTCCATGGGGCCCGAAAATCAACCCAAGGAATCCAATTCATGGACATGTATCATAAAATAGGTTTAGGACATGTGTTAGGCTAATTTAATATTATTATAATTTTATTCTTTACCCTTATTTACCAGATTTACCATTTAACAATGGTAAATAAAATATTTACGGATGTAACTATTCATAATGTTTAAAAATAAATCTTATATACTAATACAACTTGGAACTCATTATTAAAAATATGGAATCCATTTTTCCAACTTCAAATCATATAAGTTTCATAAATTAATTTAAAATTAATTCCTGTTTTCAAAACCAAAAAGCGTGTTTTTAAGAAATATTAACTATCAATTGATTGACAAGTGTTTATATCTTATCAAAAAATGAAATTCCTTACATTGACCAAAATTGGATTAAATAGTAAAAATATAATCTAATTTCACTTTAAAACAAATTAAAAAAAATAATATAATCATATAAATAAATAAGATTAAAAGGCGGTGTTAAATTAAAATGCAATATTTTTTAGTTTTCATAAAAAAATAAACTTTACTAGAAAATTACCAAAATTTTACCGAAAGTAAATTTTGAGGTCCATTTTGGTGAGAATAAGTTTAATATTTCAAATTTAACATGTAAAAGTTTAATAAAACAAGATTTATAAAGGGAACTCCATCAAAAGGTGGTAAATCAACCTATTAAATAATATTAGAGTATTTCTTGCTTTAAATCAGATTCATTACTATTTTAAGCCTCTAAAATTTACTGGATAAAAGAAAAAAAATTTAACAAAAATGTGTAATCATATTGTAGTTAGTTCGGTTCATTCCCACCAATATGGTGTCTAGGTGTTAACTACCATTTAAAATAGTAATAATATTATATTTTTTTCAGTATAACTCAATGTTATGTGCAACATAATATTTCAATGAAACCTGTTGTTGTGTGTTGAGTAAGCTATCGAAAAAAGTGTCATATTTAAAATAAAATTAATATATTATAAATATTAATATTTATGAAAAGGTATTATTCTATTAATACCATGCTCTTTAAATCCTTCCCCCCTTTCGGAAACTGTGTCCTCGCAAGTTTAAAATTGGGCTCAGAAACATCATTTAAAGTACCATTTCGGAAAAAGAGTCAATAAAACTATAACATTAAAAGAAATAAAGAGATGTACAAAGGTCACCAAAGATAACACATACTATGATTTAATATAAACATTGATATGGTGGAGAAACTAAGTGTTGTGTTCTAATGGAGAGTGATAGAAAACATGATCAGGAGAAAGTTAACCATAAGAAAACCACAAACATATGATTGGTTAAACGATATTTGATTCCCCAGTAGGAATAGTAAATGGAAAAAGTTATATGTTTTTGGTTCCCGTTAATAAATTATAGGAATTATTTTAGGTGATTGTCTAATAACATAAGGAAATATACTATTATTTCAAGTTGAGTTCTATCCTTTAATAAATTTCTACCAAAAACTCATCTTTTCTCTAAATTATGAGTAATCAAGATAAATTGGCCACACCTGAATTTCTAGAATCATCTTCTATAGAATAAAATAATATAGAAAATATTAAATATATATTTTCATTGTCTGTATACATTAACCAAAAACAAAATGGTTAGTATAAGATCAGATGATCCCCAAAAAAGAATAATCCTTTATATAAGGAAATATTACTCTTAATCTGCAAAATTCATCAAATAATATCCAAAGATCAGAAAGGACCACTCAATACACAATTTTCCATAAAATTCATCAAATTAATCCAAACAAAGATTGTAATGCAAAACTCATGAGTATTTGATTATGTAGTCTTACATGGTAAATCATAACATTTATTTCCAAATAACAGCAACTACTTCTAAAGTCTCATTCTGAAAAGTAATTAACTTAATCACATATTCTCTAAGATATGTTAACCATTTCCATAACTAACCCAAATTGCTATAAGTACACAATAAAATCATAAATTCTTCCAAAAAAATATTTCAACCATTACTCCATAAATTGAATCCCATAGTACTCTATTTTCGTTAGGTGTATAGTGTTCCCAAGAGAGCAAATTTCTTACAAAATAACCTTTATCACTTAATCCCCAAATCATTTTCATATACTATGGATATCCATTTGATAAAACATAAAATCCCAAATCAACTTATTCTTGATCAATAAAATCATTTAACTAAAAAGAATAAGTCATACTAATCAGGGACTTCCCGTCAGCTAGTGGTGGGCGATGCACCCTTGTAACCCTTCGGTTTTGGGTTTGATTCCCATGGCCTCGCCGAATCAAACAGGTTGTAACCCATCCTGTGGGTTGTAAAAATTTTAAAATCATATCATTCTTATAAACATTTCAAAAATAATATAATTTCCTAAAAATAACTATAGCCTATTTTATCAACATAGGTTATCTAATACCTTTCATTTTGCATCCCAAAATTTTATAATCATTTAACACCTCAAAAACAAAAGATCATATGAACCCCTAAGGTTATCCATTATATACCCACAGGAAGAGATGATTATTTCTTAAATAACATTTTTCACATATCAAACATCAGGGTTACACATACTAGAAAAAGTCTTCCAAAGTAATCCAATCATCAAAAGAACCTGAATACTTTTAAGAATTTCATCATCCTTAAATCAACTATAACTCTTGAATCCCTCCTAGGTAGACTTATTACTCATTCAAAATTATTCATGATGCATTAACCATATTTTCCAACTTATTCCATAATACTTCATTCCTAAAATCCAAATCATGAATCATATACTAATATTAAATAATGTCCAAACATCAGCTAATAAATAATATTTACCTTTCATTGGTCATTTTTAGTTTGCTCGTCCTCAATTGGAATGGAATTAAGAATTCGTAATTATAAATTTTACGGTCCTGCTGATCCAATTCACTAACCATATTTTTAGATCATATATATTTATAATGACCATGCACTCCACATTTAAAACATTCAATTGAACTTTTGAAAAGAACTATATTCCCTTTCCTAGAGTCAACTGGATGGTTCCTTTTTTCCATGGTGGTTTATTTCTTTCTGACCCTCATTACCACATCTAAAATATATTACTATCCCTTTTAAGGATTTACCAAGGTGTTTCTTTCAACATCCATGAAACATATGTTTTTGAATAAACATACCTTTATGATTATTACATGAACTTCCATTGAGAATCATTTCTTATATATATGATTCCTTATAAAAATCACTAAGGTTCAAGTAACCAATCATTACTCTAGATAGTAGGTTAAGAAAAACAAAAAAAGTTCTCATTAAAGCTCCCATTTAATTTGATTTCTTATTTATAAAAATATCATAGTTTTCTTCACATCTATTGTTACATGGGTGCCTACTAGATCTATCCCTTTACAAAAACTAAAAAGGTCGGTGTGAGTATATCCGTAAAACCAATACTATGATACACTTATTCATGTTATCTAAGACTAATTCAATTTATATTAATCAATTATGAAACTTTCTATTATTCCTACCATTGTGGTTATGTCACTTATCCTTAAATAACACCCTAAACTCTAATGTAGTCTAAAACTACCTTTGATACCAACTATAAGGCCCCAGCCTTAAACAATATAGAATATTGAAGTAAGTTAATAATTCACATTAAGGATGTTTTCAGGTTTAGAGCTTTAGATAATTAGTTCATAACATATACATAACAACCTTAATATTACATGTAGACACTTCTACTCAATATCTATTTTGTCATAAAATAAAAAATCATAAAAAATAAACATGTCTAGTTCCATGTTTTATACAACATGAATTTTTCTATATCCCATACATAAACCTATTCAACATTAAGTCCAATGGAAAACCTTTCAAATATGTGGGATGAGCATTAAAATCTCAGTAAGGGATATAAAATAAGGAAACAAACATTAGTCCATGACTACATACAAATCAAATAAATCATACTTTTCAATCATAAATCATAATCTCTCTAATATAACTCACAAAATATAAAGATTTATGATTATCACATAGAAATCATAAATAATTAAAGTAAATTGGGCCTTCCATAACATACTTACATTTTATATTTTACATCTATATAGGGAGTTACATTTGGAATACCCATCAAAATATATTCCCTAAATCTCTTACGTGAAATAGTAAAGTTTACCTTCGTCATATTACCCAATGCCTTGGAGAGCTATCTCGTGCTCACACGCCATTGGTTTATCATGGAACTACCCATTTACATAAGCAATGCCTAATAACCACAACATATTCCTAACTCATAAAAAAGAATAAAGTAAAGATAGCATTTCCACATTGAACTCACAAGATATCAGTTCAAGATATCGAAATAATCAATTCATTAAAAACATTCGAAAAGAAGAGTTTTGAATCAAAGTATCCCATAAAATTTGAAACTTTTGAAAGTAATTTACACATTAATGAACTCATGTAGATATAAATAAAGACATAAATCATTTCTAAAACATGTACATGAAATATACTGATTTAGAAGGTTAATTCCTTAAATCATTTAAAACGATGTTTTAGTTAAATAATCCTTTTCCACTTGATAAAATCTTTAATAAAAATCATTATATAATATCATCAAATAAAACTATAAATATCAATAGAATATATAAATGAATGAACTAAAATTTCAAAATGGTTATATATACACATTATAGGATAATAATGGTTCGTAATATTATGACATGTCTCAATGAAAGGAGATTGAGACGTAGTCCCTTACAAATATTGTACCATTAGAATAAACACAAAACCATGTCATAATTATGTGTGAAAAATATAAATACACCCAATATAAGTGATTTTTAAGTATAAAAAAATCATACTTCATACACACATATTCATTGAACGGCATAATCGAGAAATATAAATTTATCTCAAAGAATTGAAATTGGGTTATGAAGTTCCCTTACAAAAATTTGGAAACATAACGGTGTTGCTTAAAATTTCATAAAATGAGTTGATGAGATAGAAAAAGGGTATATCATCACATGAAAATAAAATGTAAAAATATATATATATATAAGAACATATCCCAAAATTTTATATTTAAAATTTAAATACATTACATAAAAGTTTTCTTTGACAAAAAGAGGACGGTGAAATGTTCCCATACCTCGGGTCTGACTTGACTCGTTCATTCTATAATTTCATGAAATGAAAACTTAATTTATTTTCGACTTGATTAAGAACCATTTTATTGTTTATTATTCCTTTCATATAAATTATTAATATGTTATAAAAATAACAAAATTATTTAAGTTAATATCGGTCGTTTTGTCGGTATTGGGTACTTGAGTAGAAAATGAACTTGTTATAATTACAAATTTCCCATGTGGTAAAACATACATTATATACATAATTATATAAATTCCTTATATATAATATAAATCATATATATATATTGTATATGTATTTATATTATTCCATATCATTTGGATATAATAAATGAAATGCTCCATTCAAGGAGATGGTAAGTCGTACGTACGCATGAACGCTACTTTCATTTATTATACATATATAATGGAAGGAAATATAAATGATACATAGGTATATTAAAATTAAATTTGAAAATAAATGTTATATATGTTCATTAATTCCATCAATTATAAATTTAGTGTATAGCATTAACATTCATATCACTTTGAAGGGGCGGTAGTCCTCACATCCTCAAATGAAATTATCATATATATATGACATGAAAAGAATAAATGATTTTTATAAATTATAAATAAATAAGTATATAGATAAAAATATCGTTAATATCATATGTAATTTCAATGCCTTCATAATGGCCACCATGAGAGGCCGTAAGATATAATTGAACAATCATCGTTTCGTGAGGCATTAGTTCGTCATCCAAAGAAACAGTATGTCATTATCCATTAAATGAACGTGTGTGGAATATTAGTTAGAATACATATTATAACAAAAAACCTAGTATATTTATGATACTGGTTTTTATATGTAAACAAAGAATGAGAAGAGCACAAGGAGTGAAGAAGGAATTAAATAGAACTTGAGAGAAGACATTACCTTTAAATCGAGTAACTCCCTTTGGTTTGAACCAAAAGGCTTTCTCGAATTTCCTTCTGCCTAGGGGAAGGCTTCTAGGAGTAATATAGGGATGTTGGGAGTTTATTGGCGCATATTTTTGATGATAAAATATGCTTGAGATTTGTGCGTAATGGGTTAGAGGTTTTGGCCTTTTATAAGGGGGGTGGGGCTCTTTAGGAAGGTTTAAAAATATTAACTTATTATAAACTCAATTTTGATTTCCAATGTCCCAAACTCATTTAATTCGAATATAAGTTGGGCATTTTTATAAATAATCTAAAAAATGTGTTTTAGAAAAGTTAAGAGCATAAAATAATACTTATCTTTTAGCTTTAACCCTTAGTTAACTAATTTATCTTTTACCATGTACCCTTGTATATTCATACTATATGGTTAATATATTTACTATAAAATTCCAAGTGACCCAAAATGGACAATTAATGACATTTTTAACATCATATTTTTCAGTTTTACGAATATTTTATTTTTATTACTATTTTATCATTTAATAAAATATTAATTGATTTAAAAACTCATTTATGTCAATTTATAAACTATTCATATCAAAACTTTTGAAAAATCTATTATTATTTGATTATTTAGAAAAACCTTCATTAATAAAAATATAAATCGTCATTATTTTCCCTAAAATTCGTGCCTAGCATGAAAAGTTTCAAAATAAATTTATTTTAATAATAATAATATCATTTATTTAAAATATGAATTAAAAAGCTAATCACTACATCATCATTGCCTCATAAATAAATTTATTTATTTCATATCTAAAAATTATAAATAAAATTAAATGATATAAGACATAATTTTATATTTATAATTTCTATTTTTAGTCTAATATATCACTTATATAACCACATATATAAATTTTTTTACAAAATGATATATGTTTATGTTAAAATTTCCTTAACTATAAATTAATTTTTATAGAATGTCAATTTCACTCTCAATTGGCTCCATGGGGTCCCATAACCGACCAACTGATTCCCATTATCACAAATGTATCATAAAATAGAGTTAGGACATGTTTTAGGATAATTTAATATTATTATTATATAATTATTTACCCTTATTTACCCTATTTACCCTTTCACCGTATTAAATAAAATATTTACTAAAGTTACTATTCATAAGGACTAAAAATAAAAGTTATCTATTTACACAATTTGGACCTCCTAATTCTAAATATGGAATCCATTTTCCCATATTCATAACACATAATTTTAAAAAATTAATTTAAAAATAATTCTCGTTTTCAAAACCAAAAGGCGTGTTTTTAATAAATAATAACTCTCAAAAGAATGACATGTGTTAATGTCTAATTAAAAAGTGAAATTACTTCCAATTACAAAAAATTGAATAAATGATAAAAATATAATCTAATTACACTTTATAAATAATTAAAAATATAGTCTAATCATATAAATAAAATAGATTAAAAGGTGGTTATGATTAAAAATGCAGTATTTTTCAATATTCATCAAAAAATGAACTTTATCAAAAAAATACCAAAAATTTACCCAATGTAAAATATGATGTCCGTATTCTAAAGAATAAGATTATTTTGTCAAATTGAACATATAAAAAGTGAGAAAAATATATTTAAAAAGGGTTCTCTAGGAAAAGATTGTAAATCAACCTTTTATAGAATATTAGAGTATTTAACGTTTTAAATCAGATTCATTATTATTTTAAGCCTCTTAAATTTATTGGATAAAAGTAAAAACATTTAACAAACATGTGTAATAATATTTTAGTTAGTATTGTTCATTCCTTCTAATACAATGGCTAGGTGTTAACTACCATTTAAAATAATAATATTAATATATTATTGTTTGGTATAACTCAAAGTTGTGTGCAAGATAAGATTTCAAAGAAACCCATTTTTGCATGTTGAGTACGCTATCAAACAAAGTGTCCAATTTTACATAAAATTTATATATTATAAATATTAATAGGTATGAAAAGGTATTGTTATATAAAATCCAAGTTCATTACATCCTTCCCCCCTTTTAGAAATTGTGTCCTCACAATTTTAAAATCAGGCATAGAAAAATAATTGAAAGTATCACATCGGAAAAAGAGTCAATAAAACTATAACATTAATAGAAAAAAAAGTAAAAAGGTCACCCAAGATAACACTTACTAGGATTTAATAAAAACATGGATATGGATAAGAAACTAAGTTTCATGTTTTGAGGGTGAGTGATATAAAACATGATTAGAAAAAAAGTTAACCACAAGAAAACAACACACTTGTGATAGATTAAATGGTATTTGATACCCTAGTAGGAAAATTCAATGGACAACGTTTTTTTAGGTTCCCATTCATATATTTTATTAAATTTTTTAGGAGATTTAATATGAACATAAAGAAATATAGTTTCGTTTCAAGTTTAGTTACGTCCTTTAATAATTTTCTACCACAAACTCATCTTTTCTCCAAACGATAAGTATTCAAGATGAGTTTGTCACACCTAAATCGCTAAAATAAACATCTAGAAAATAACATAACCCACAAAATATGAAATATATATTTCCCTTTTCTTTAGACATTAACCAAAACGAAAATCGTTAGTTCATGATCAAACGATCCCCCAAAAAGGATAAACCTTTATAGAATGAAATTCTACTCTTAATATCTAAAATTCAACAATCAAAACATAAAGTTCACCAAAGATCCTTCCATACAAAATTGTCCTTAAAATTATTCAAAGTGATCCAAAATATTATTGAAATCCAAAACTCATAAGGATTTGATCACATAGTCTTCCATGGTAAATCTTAACATTTATCTCCAAATAATATAAATTACTCTTAAAGTTTTATACTGAAAAGTAATTAACTTAATCGCATTTTCTCAAAGACAAGTTAAACGTTTTCATAACTGAACCAAATCTCTATAAGTCCACAATAACAACATATATTATTCCAAAATAATATTTCAAACATTATTCCATAAATTAAATCCCATAGTATTCTATTTTCCTTTCTTATATAGTGTTCTCATAAGAGAAACAATCTTCCAAAATAACCTTTATCTCTTAATCACCAAATCATTTTCCTATAATAATGAAATCGATTTCATAAAACATATTACCCAAATAAACTTATTCTTGATCAGTAAAATTATTTAACTGAATATAATAATTCATACTAACCAGGGACTTCATGTAGGCCAGGGTATCTGAGGCTCCCTTATCACCCTTTGGTTGTGGGTTCGATTCCCATGGGCTTTCCAGATGCAATGGGTTGTTACCCATCCTGCAAGTTGTCTATTTTCTAAAAACATATCATTTCTATACTATTTTTTAAAATAATATAATTTACTCAAAAATAACCATAACATATTTTATCCTCAAATGTTTTATAATACCTTCCATTTTGATTCCCAAAATGTAATAATCATTTGTCACCTCAAAAACAAAAGATCATGTGAACCCCTAAGGTTATACATTATGTCCAAAAAAGAAGAGATAATTATTTCATGAATATCATTTTCACATATCAAACTTTAGGGTTACACATACTAGAGAAAATCTGCAAAGTAATCCCATCATAAAAAGAGCCTTAATACTTTTAAGCATTTCATCATCCTAAAATCTACCATAACTCCTAAATCCATTATATTTAGACTTCTACCTCATTCAATGTTCTTAATGATCCATTATCCATAATTTTCCAACTTAATCCGTAATACATCTTTCCTACAAACATAATTCACGAATCATTTACTAATATTCAATAATATCAAAACATCCGCTAAGAAATAATATGTACCTTTCATTGGTAATTTTCAATTTCTTCATTCTCAATTGGAATGGCATTAGGTATTGGTAAAAATACATTTTTATGGTCCTACTGATCACATTCCGAAACCTTCTTCATAGAACATCTATTTGTATAGTGTCCATGCACACCACATTTAAGAAATTCAATTGATTCTTTGGAAAGAACATCTTTCCCTTCCATGGAGTCAACAAGACGCATCATTTTTTCATTGTAGGTTATTTATTTATGACCCCATTACCACATCTAAAACATATTCTCGTCCCTTATAAGCATTTTTATGGGTTTCATCCTACATCCATGACATATTGTTTTTTGAATATACATACCTTAACAATTATTACCTGAATTTCCATTGGGATTCTTTTCTCGCATATATAATTCCTTATAAAAATACCCATGGTTCATGTGGTCAATCATTACTCTAGATAGTTTGTTGAGAATAACCACAAGAGTTCTCATTGTATCTCCCATTTCAATCGATTTATAATTTTTAAAACCATCACTATTTTCTTCATATCCATTGTTACTTGGGTGCATACTAGATCAAGCCATTTATTAAAACCAAAAAGAAAAATGTGAGTATATCAGTAAAATTATCATATAATATCTTATAAGGAGGGTAAATACTATGATATAGTTATTTATGTTATCATAAACTAGTTCAATTTATCTAAAGTAACTATAAATCTTTATAATAATCAAACCATTATGGTTTTGTCACTTATGCTCAAATAACACCTAATCCTATAAAGTATTCTTAAACGACCTTTGATACCCACTATAAGGCCCCAACATTAAACATTACATAATCTTGAATAAAGTTAATAATTCAAATTGAGGGTCTTTTTAGGTTTATAGAATAGAGAATTTGGTCATAACTTATACATAACAACTTTAATATTATGTGTAGACACATCTACTCACTATCCACTTTCCCTAAAATAAAAAATCCTAAAAATAGTAACATATCTTGTTTTATGTTTAAGACATCATGAATTTTCCTTCATCCCATCCTTGACCATATTCATCTTTATTTCCTATGGAAAACATTTCAAAAACATGGGATGAATATAAACAGTTAAGTAAGAGATGTAAAATATGGAATGAGACATTATCCCATGAATACATACAAATCAAAGAAATAATACTTTTTAATCTTAAATCATAATTTCATTAACATGCCTCACAATATCATATGATTTATGAATATCACATAAAAATAATAAATTATAAATGATACTTTTAGAATCTATAAAATACATACATTTTAGATTTTATATCTATAGAGGGAGTTACATTTGGAATACCCATCACAATATATTCCCTAAATATTTTAGGAGAAACCTTAAGGTTGACCTCTATCACGTTACCCAATGCATTGGAGTGATATCTCGGGCTCACCCGCCCTATGTTTTTCATGGAACCACTCTTATACATAAAAAATGACCAAGAACCATAACATATTAATAACACATAAAACAAGAATAAAGGAAAGATAACATTTCCTAATTGTATTCACAAGATATCAGTTCAATATATTGCCATAATCAATTAATATAAAACATTAAAAAACAAGATTTTTTGAATCGAAGTGTCCCATACCAATCTAAAACTATTGAAATAAATTCACACATTAAAAAACTCATGTACATATAAATATATACTTGAAATAATTTCTAAAATATTGACAAGAAAGAGAAGTATTTAGAATATTAAATCATTAAAATATTTAAAATGATGTTTTAGTTAATGAATCTTTTGCCTGTTGAGAAACACTTGAATAAAAATCATTAAGGAATAGCATCAAAGGAAAATATAAATATAAAGAGAATATAGAAATTAATGATATAAAATAACAAAATGGTTATATATATTACTTATAGGATAATCAGAGATCACAACATTTAGATATGCCTCCATGAATGGAGATTGAGACGTTGTCCCTTACAAATATTATACCATTAGATTAAGGATAAATCCACGAAATAATTATTTAGGACCAATATAAATACTCCCAATATTAGTGGATATTATGTGTAAAACAATCAGAGTTCATCCACACATATTCATAGAATAACATAATCAATAATTATATGTTTAACCCAATGAATTTAAATTGGGGTAAGAAGTTCCCTTACAAAAAAATCGGTAGCCTAAAGATATAACTTAAAAATTAAGAAAATGAGTTGGTTAGAGAGAAAAAGGGTCTCTCATAACATGGACATAAAATGTACAGCCATAAGGATATATAATAACAAATCTGAAGACTTGAAAATTCCAATTTAATGACATAACATAAATGAAATATTTTAAAAAAAGAGTACGTTGAAATTTTCTCTTACCTCTTGTCCGACTTGACCCATTCGTTCTTTAATTTCCCGAATAATAAGCATAAGGTAATATATACATTATTAAGAACATATATCAATTTAAATATTACTTTTATATCACTTAATACCATGTTATAAAAATTATTTAATTACTTATGTTATTATTGGTCGTTTTGGCGATATTTGGTACCTGAGTAGAAAATGAACTTGTTATAATTACAAATTGTCCATGAGGTAAAAATTACATTATCTCAAGAGTGATATTAATTACTTAGATGTCATATATATCATATATATTCATTACATATGTTTTTATAATATCCGATATCATTTGGATATAAGAAATGAAATGCACCGTTCTTAGAGATGGTAAGCCATATGTACGCCTGAACGCTACTTTCACTTCTTTTTCATATTTAATGAAATGAAAACTAAATGATACATAGGTATATAATAATTCCATTATAATATATATATATATATATATATATAATATGTTACATAATATCATTAATACCATCTTTTATACATTCAATGTATAGAATGAACGATTCATATCACTTTAAGGGGGCGGTCGTCAGCACTTCCCCAAATTAAATTATCATATATATACAACATAAAAAGAAACAATCTATGTTATAAATGAGAATTACGGAAGCATAGAGATATAATATATATCATATATATCATATATAATTTTAGTTCCATCATAATGGCCACCATTAGAGGTAGGTAAGAAATAATTGAACAATCATCGTTTTGTGAGGTAGTAGTTCACCGTCCATAAAAAACAGTATGTCTATATCCATTAGATGGTGGTGTTTGGAAGTGTAGTAAGAATAATTATCTTAAAAAAAATATTATATTTAGGATACTGGTGTTGTTATGTAAACAAATAATAATAACAGCATAGGTAGTGGAGAAGGAAAATAAAGGAACTTGATAGAAGATGTTACCTTTAAATCAGGTAACTCCCTGTGGTTTAAATGAAAAGGCTTCCTTGAATTGAAATATTCCTAGGGAAATTCTTTTAGGAGGAAGAGAGGGATGTTGGGAGATTATTTTACCAGTGTTTGGATGATTCTTGAGGCATGATAGTTTTGAGTAATGGGTAAGATGTGATGGCCCTTTATAAGGGGGAGGAGGGTCTCTTTAGGAATGTTTTAAATTTATTATAAACTGAATTTTGAATTAAAAAGGTCCCCAACTAATCTAATTCAAATATAAGGTGATAATTGTTCTAAATAAAATCATATAATGAGTATTAGACAACTTTTGGACATAAAATTAACCGTTTCTTTTAGCTTTATCCCTTAGTTAACTAATTTAACTTTTACCACGTCCTCTTGTATATTCATACTATATGGTTAATATATTTACTATAATTCGCCAAGAGACCCAAAAAGGATCCTTAAGGGAATTTTTAACATCATATATTTCAGTTTTATGAATCTTATATTTTTAGGATTATTTTATCTTTTAATAAAATATTAATTGTTTTAAAAACAAATTTATTTCAATTTATAGACTATTCATATAAATACTTTTAAAATATATATAAAAACATGATTCATTAAAAAAATCATTTATTAAATTAAAAAAATTAAATATTATCCCTAAAATTCCTGTACTGTATAAAAAGTTTGAAAATAAATTTATTTTAATATTTATAATCTCATTTATTTAAAAGATTCATTAAAAAGGTAATCACTATATGATCATTGTGTAATAAATAAATAAATTTATTTGATGTCTAGAAATTATATATACAATACCCTGATGTTGGAAATATTTTTATATTTTTAATTATGATTTATAGTTGAAAATATCACTTATTTTACCCCATAAAATTTTTTTTACTAAAAGATATATGTTTTTGTTATATTTTCCTTATCTTTAAATTAATTTTTATAAAATGTATTTTTCACATACAAGTGGCTCCATGGGGTCCAAAAATCGACCCAAGGATTACCATGGTCTGACATGTATCATACAATAGGTTTAAGACTTGTGTTATGGTAATTTAATATTGTTATAATATTATTTTTTACCCTTATTTACCATATTTACCCATTACCCATGGTAAATAAAATATTTACTGAAGTTACTGTTCATAATTTCTAAAAATTAAAGTTACCAATTTACAAAATTTGGACCTCATAATTCATAAATTGGAATCCATTTTTCCAAATTCTAAATACATATGTTGAAAAAATTAATTTAAAATTAATTCCCATTGACAAAACTAAATAGTTTTTTTAAAAAAAATTATAACTATCAAAAGATATACATGTGTTTATGTCTAATAAAAATGAAATTACTTCCAATGACAAATATTGGAATAAATTTTAAAAATATAATCTAATTAATCTTAAAAAAAATTAAAAATCCAGTCTAATAATATAATAAATTATATTAAAATTTCATTTTGAATTAAAATGCAGTATTTTTCCCTATTCATCAAAAAATGAACTTTATCAGAAAATTACCGAAATTTTACCCAAAGAAAATTCTGATCTCCAAATTCTAAATAATATTTTTATTTATTCAAATGGAATATATAAAAGTGACAAAATATATTTAAATAGGGTTCAACATAAAAAGGAGGTAAATCGACCTTTTAAAGAATATTTGAGTATTTTATGCTTAAAATCAGAGTAATTCTCCTTTTAAGCATATAAAATTTATTTGATAAATGTAAATACATGTAACCAAAATGTGTAATAATATTTTAGTTAGTTATATTCATTCCCACCAATACAATGGAAAGGCGTTAATTACCATTTAGAATTATAATAATATTATTTTATTTTGTAGAATAACTCCATGTTGTGTACAACATAAGATTTCAAAGAAACCCATTGTTGCATATTGAGTAAGATATTGATAAAAGTGTCCTATTTAACTTAAAATTGACATCTTATAAATATTAATAGATATGAAAATCTATTATTCTATAAATACCTAGGTTGTTACACTAATATTTCGAAGGGAATTAACCTTCTGTGGATTTAAAAGTTATGAGGAACTTTTTTTATGTGTTGATATGGTATAAATGGATTTTCAAGATGATGAAATGAAAATTGAAAACAATCAGAAGAAAATATTTATATGGTAGTAAATAGATAAGAATCAGTCAAAGAAATCAGAATGTTAGAAAATTAATTTTCTAGTTTGTGAAAAGTGTGCTAAAACAAACCTAGGGGAATGCATTAACAAAACTGAGAAGTGTTTTTTATTTTGTGAGTTTTGAAATATGGATTGATATTATAATGAAAGTATTCTTAAGATTAATTTTAATAAGAAAACTATAGACTTTTTATATGTGGTGAGATGGGTTATTTTGCAAATACCTACCCAAAATAAATATCTGAATGATGGAAAGAATCTAAATTATTAAAAGAAATATATAGTGAGATCCACTGTAACTACGTCAGAAGATGTATGGAATCCAATTAATTTGTATCAGGTAATTTATTAATTTACTCATTTTTTTCAAATGTTTCCCATGATACAGGGTCTACACATTGCTTTATTTCTGGGAAATTTTCTAGTAAATAGAAAATTTCACATCAAGAAATGAAACTGTAGCTTATGGTTAAAACACAAGGGAGAAATATTATAGAAAAATGAATTATAAGAGTCTTCCTATTGTTTTATATTTAAAAACATTACCTATAACTCTTGTTGTTTTCCCTTAGTAGAATTTAATGTTGTTATGGGTATGGATTGGCTTTCTGTTTATCATGCTATAATTGATTATAGATCTAAAGAAGTTGTTTTTTAGAATTATTTTCATTTTTTATAAAATAATTAACCCATAACATTGATAATATATTAATAATCTTTGAAACTATTAAAAATGGAAATAAAAATTATCTTTCTCATTTTTTATAAAATTAGGGAACTATTCATATTAGTGATGTTCCAGTGGTACATGGATACCTGGATGTTTTTTCGGATGATTTTCACATTTTTATACATAATCAGAAAGTTGAATTTAATATTTTTTTAGTTGATAATTCTAATAAAATTTCTAAACCCCCCTCTCAAATAGGTCAAGTCGAACATCATGAATAAAAAAAGCAGTTGCAGGATTTTCATGATAAAGGCTTCATTAACACTAGCCCTTCACCATGGGGTGATCTTATTTTTTTTTATTTTTAAATAAAAATGTATCCATGTGAATTTTCATTTATTATAGATATTTGGATAACATAAATATTATTAATAATTATCTAATTCCTCATATTGATGACTTATTTTATCAGCTCCAGGGATCTTAGTATTTCTTCACGATTGACTTGAGATTCAGGTACCATCAGCTAATGGTGAAGGAGGAGGAAATTCTGAAAACAGTGTTCTATACTATATTTGGGAAATATGAGTTTGTTACTATTCCAATTGGATTTGAAATATTCCCCTTCATTATTCATGGATATTATGAATATAATATTCCATGAATATTTGTATATGTTTTTTATTGATTTTATTTATTATATTTTTTTCTTTTCAAAAATTAATGTAAATAACGAAAAAAATTAAGAATTTTTATTCAAACACTCAAGGAAAATAATATATAACGAAAAATTAGAAAATATTATTTTTTTCTTGAAATATATTTCTTTTCTTGGGAACATTGTAAATAAAGATGTCATAAAAGTTGATCCCACCAAAAAAAGTTTTTGATGGTTAGACAAGACCAAAAAATATTACTAAAATTCCATGTTTTCATTGATTAGTAGGTCATTACATATTGTTTGTTATAAGATTTGTATGGTTATCTAGACCGCTAACTAAGTTAAAATCAAATGGGTTTGAATTAAATTATATTAAAATAAAGTGATGTTTTTTTATTACTAAAAAGAATATTGTTTAATGATAAATTTTTGGCACAACCTTCGAGAAATGGTGATTTTTTCATAAAGAGATATTATTTTATGATGGTAATTGGTTGTGTTCTAATGAAAAATGATCAGGTAATTTCTTATGTATCAATTAAAATGAGACATTATTAATTAAATTATCCCCTACATGATTTGGAATTAGTAGTTATGTTTTTATATTTACAAATCTAGAGACATCATTTATATGAATTAAGATGTGATATATACACTGAACATAAAGTTTGTAAATAAATATTTACTCAGAAGGAATTGAAAATGAGACAGGTAAGATGGATAGAACTACTAAATTATTATGTTGTAATGATCTATTCCCATCCAAGAAATGAAAACAAAATGGAGGATTCATTGAATCAAAAACATTGTGTCTCATTAACCATGTTACCTTTGGAACAAGACCCCTTGATTAAATATTTGATGAATTTTAGCTTAGAAGTTGTTGGTGCAAGAAATTGCACTATTTAGTTTTAGGTGTCATTGTAGTTGTCACTCTGACACATAATTTAAAAATCATAAAAGGAAGGCCTTGAGTTAAGGAAAATGGTTGAGTTGGACAAAATGGTTAAATTCAATGAATTTCACATTTATAAATGTTGTGATTGGAGAATTGGTAAGAGAGTATGTGTGCCTTATGATTCCCATTTAAAGATAGAATTGTTAAGTCAAGCTTATACATCCACATTTTCAGTTCAACATGGACTCACAGTGATGTATAGAGACCTTCAAAAGTATTTGTGGTGGGTTGGTATTAAAAGAGATAATGATTATTTTACAAATAAATGATTGAATTTTCAATAGGTTAAGGTAGAGATACAACTACCTAATGGGATACTTCATCCATTTATAGTGCCAGAGTGGAAATGGTAAAATATATTCATATACTTCATGGTGGGATGAACAAAGAATTATTGAGGTAAAAATATGATTTGGGTTATTATGGGATGAATGGCTAAGTCTTAACATTTTCTTCCTATTCCAGATACAATGTATTATGGTCAACATTCTCAACTATACTTCAAATCTATTTTCAGGTTACATAGAGTTCCTCTACCGTTTTATTTGACTGTGATCCAAAGCTTACTGCTATCTATTGGAAGGGCAGTCATATGTCATTCAGAACTAAATTAAATTCCATCACATCATTTTATGCTAAATATGATGGATACACATAGGGAATATAAATACTTGTCACATGCTTCTTCAATGAATGAATAGGGATGTTGGGATCAAAAACTTTCTTTAGTTGAGTTTTCATATAATAACAATTTTCATTTCATTATACCAATGGCTATTTTTGGGTCATTATATTGAAAGTGGCATCAATATCTAAAATTTTGGGATGAATTTTGGGAAAGGAAATTGATGGTAATAGAATATGTATAAAAGTATATGATAAAGTGAAGTTGATCCATCAACATATGAGGATAGCTCAGAGTTGATAGAAATGATTTTCAGATAACAGGTGTAAATAATTTTCTTTCGAGGTTGGTGATCATGTTTTCTTAAAAAATATCTATTTGAAAATTGTTATGTGTTTTCAGAAGAAAGGAAACATATGTCCATGATTAATTAGACCATTTTAAATCCAATATAAATATAGAATATTATTTTACTGAGTATCTTTCCCTCTGATTTTATCTCAGAAACAAAATATTTTTCATGTTTTGATGTTAAGAAATTATGTGTTAGATTCATCTCATGTTTTGATCCCATAAGTAGTTCAGCAATAAGAAAACGTTTCTTTTGAGGAAAATCATATTCATATTCTCAATCATGTAAAGAAATTATTACAGAATTAGTTAGTTCATCAGGTTAAGGTATTGTGGAGAACCCACATATTTGAAAAAGAAACATTGAAATCTACAAATTCTATGAATGAAAGGAATCCTCAACTATTTTATAGGTAAATAAAACTTTCAAGGATGAAATTTACAAAAGTTGTAGAGAATGTAACAACCCGGGTACTTGATAAAAAATTTGTTTTATTTAGAGAATTTAATAGTTAAACTCATTATTAATATATAATGAAATAATAGGTATTTATATAAATTAAGGAATCTATACTAATAGAATATAAACCTCACCTATGTGAGTATAAATAAAATATATATATATCTTATAAGTGAAAATATGATATATTTATGTCAGGTAATAAGTAAATAATTGTTTTAAAAATAAAAAAATTATTTTTAGAATTTTTGAAAAACATTAAAATTTATTTATAATTTTATAATTAATTTAACAATTTAAAAGAAAATTTATCTTCATAAAATAGATTCATAAATTAATATTTTTTTCATATGATTATATTATAATTTTATGAGACATTAAATAATTTTTCAATGTTTTATAAAATTTGTTATAAATTTAATATGTATATTTTTTGTAAAATAGAAATTTTAATAAAAAATTAAATTTCTCATATTTAGAAAATCATTTTCATAAAATGGAGTTAATTTTTGAATTCTACTTGTCAAAAAATGTTTTGAGGGAAATTTTGGGAATTTTTTGATATAGTTGAATTTTTTTCGTGAATAGTAAAATACGTCAATTTACGGTATTTAACAAGTCAATAAATTATTGAGAAATTAATGTTGCATGGATGATGTAATACCACAATCTAGAACTAACCTTCATTATTTTAATATATTTAGTTATAATTCTCAAATTATTCATGGTCTTGAGCCAAAATAATAAACAAATGAATAAAATAATCAAAAAATAACCCTCTCCTCCACTATAAATACACCCTATCACCACATCCTCACCTAACACATAAAATACTTGTAGAATATTTAATTTCTTAAAAATTAACTTCTCTATCTTCTTCCCCACGTCTAAGGCCAACTGGTCTCCACAAAAGGCCAAAACCAAGTGCCTTAAGGACGTTCTCAATGATGAGAATTGAAGAGGGAAAATCCTCTTTCTTTTTCTTTTTTGTTATTTTCAATTTATTTTATTTTTTTATTAAATCATCACCTCCCTTATTCAAGTTGAATTAAAATTCATGAATCTTATATAAATGGTATTTTTATCATTTTTATGGAAAAAATTAATCATCAAACTTCTTCTCCTCTCCCTTCTATTCTAAAAATTAGAGCACTGTCTCTGATGTGCGAATTTACCGCCACCATGGAGGACACACCCTCATTTTACATTACCACCTTTAATGATGGTAATAAAACCATTATTATGGTGAAATAATATTTTATTATATATATTATAATTCATATAATGTTTCATTTCCACTATATTAAAATGAAATTAAATAAAATGATATATATTTGTAACGGTTGTAAAACCGCCAAAATAGATTAAATAATTTTCATTTGAGTTTTTCCTAATTATTCATCCAAATATCATATAAAATTATATATGGTATGATTTAAAATTATAGAAACATATTAATATCTTTTGGTTTCACTTTCTGGATTCTTTCTTCCATTGGGCAAGAAAATCCATAATGAACCTACCATGGAAACCATGAAATAAATAAACCTAAAACGATGAAAATAAACAAATATTATTAATAAGTAGTTGGAAAGATGTAATAAGATGATTATTTATGTAATTAAAAATATTAATATTGTTCTTCAATATATTAATAACACTCTTTAAACCATTATATAAGAGGTTTTCACATGTTTGAGGAAATACAAACCTGAGGTAAGGGACTTTTATATAAAAATTATCTTTTAAATATCTATTTTTGAAAAATTCACAAGGAAAGTGTTTATGAAATTATATTTTTTTATGATTATGTTCTGGTTCTGGCGATTATTTAACGATAAATTGTTCTACTTATATCTCCCTCTAATGAATTGGGTATTTTCATGTTAGAGGATGATCGTTTTGTCAATCTAAGTGTAAATATGATTGTTACACCATAAGGTATTTGTGGAATAGTAGTTTCTTTCTATCCTTTTATCTCCCTTACTGAGCTTTGTGTGCCCATCCCATGTTTTAAAATTTTGTCCCTTGGGTTTAATGATATTTAAGATAAAATAAGAATCCAATCTTAATATTGTAACGATTTCTCATGAAATGATTTCATGTATTATTGAAAACTTTTTCATTATGGAAGAAAATGATATTTTTTAATAGTACTCACTATTCATGCTTCTGTTTTGATATGTATGAATTATTTCCAAATATTCTAAAACAATAAACAGAAAATATCTTTTGGTAAGTAGGGAATTGAATTCTAAAATCATTTACTAGTTTATATAATGTTCATGTTAGGGTCCTTATAATCAAGAATGTGGGCATGAATCATATCATTCAACACGGATATCATCCACTTAGATTTCTTGTCAGCTGGTGGGTGATATGAGGTACTCAAAATAACCCATAAACATAGTTCCTTCTTCATCCCTTTCCATAATCTTGAGGTGATTAATGAATCTCAGTTTAAAATGTTAGAACTGGGTACACCAGGAATTCACACAATTTGTCAAATATATAGCCTTCAAAACTCATCATAAGAGAAGGTATCCAATATTGGTATAATGTGTGAAACATTGGTCAATCTATTAACGATCAAACATACTTCATCTCTACCTATATGGGATCTCAACATGGATCTCACGAAATCTGTTATAATGTTTCTCCATTTACATGTAGGAATAGATTGGTTGTAGAAGTATTGCAGACCATTGGTGCTCTGCCTTCACCTGCTTAAAAGTGGAGAATGATGTGATGAAACTTTCTATCTACCTCTTCATACATGGACACTAATACTACTTGGTGAATCTCTTTACATCTTGGTATGCCCTTGATGAACTGCCCAAAAATATTTGCGTGATTCCTTCATCAACTCTTCACATATATCCATTGGAACCCATAGACAACCATGGAAGAGTTGAGTATAAATTACATAAAAAACATAACCAGGAGGTGGGTTATCTCTTGTGACACTCTCCCTCAAGAAATGGCCCTTGGGATGAGACAGTTGACACATCAAACCTTATTCATAAAGGAATATTTCACTGATATAACTACTAATACTAGTTACCCATGTTGTTCCTACACCTCTATGTGTATCTAGGAAATCATGGGATGGTGCCTCACTCTCCAGGGGTTCTCTAGGGCACTTGGATTGGCATATTTCTCCTCATAGGGTATCCTCTCTCTCTCTGTACGTGTTGTATCTTCTACTCTGGTTTCCCTAGTTCTCTCTTTTCTCCACTTGTTTTTCTAGGATTCACTCTCCCTATAGGTTCTCTCCTCTCTCTCTATCTCCGGTTCTATGTCTCTTATCCCAATTTGACCTCCCTCATCTCGGGGAAGGCCATTCTTCTTCCGCATTACAATGATCTTCTTCAAGTTCCAATGCTCCTCTCTAGGTCGGATCTAGAGTGATGGGAACACTGAGGCATTAGGGATAGTGGTTTAGGGGTTGGGGGTACTCACATCATATCTTATCATTTTCATTTGGGTTTTAAACCCACAAACTTTTTATAGGGTTTTATCGCCTTGAATTCATGATTTTCATTTTTCATTCACTTTTATTTGTAAGATCTTTTCTCTGGTTCATATTATTATTCCAATCTTGTTCCTTCTTCCTCACTCTATGTGGTTTTGGCCTGTCCTCTTTTGGAGGTTTTCATAGGTGTTATGTTATGATCTTCTATTGTTGGTTCGATGATGGAGTTGTATAGAGATTTGGTGACAACATATGGTAGAGTTTTTTCTACGATGAGGATGATATTGCTAAAGGTGAAGTGATGACAGGATGGCATCTGGATAGATTTTTCCACAATTTGGATTCATTGATGTCTCTTGTTTTTGTTGAATAGGTTCTTCTAGGTGGTGTTTCAGGAGTATTGTCTGACACTATTAGAGTTGTTTGGTGGATTCCAATTCTGGATTTTATCTGTAATTTCTATGTCTTGGGGATGGTTATGATGGTCTCATTAGTGTGGCTTCTTGAGGAGGTCAATTCTGAGGATTGGTTTGTTTAGGTTTTTATTCTGGTTATCATTTATCCCTAGTACATGGTCTACCAAATCAGAGTTTGTGCTGGTTTTTCTCTAGAGATGACAATGGAATTGATGTTCAATATGGAAATGGAGGTTTTGTGTCATGTGATGGGATTTCATGGGAATGTTATGGTTTGTCACGTGGTCTGATATTGGTAATGATGACCTTATGTAATTTGAAAATTGAAACCATTTTCTTATAGCACGATATGATAATTCTAAAGTGTGGGGGGTGTCGATTTAATTTTATGTGAAATTTTATCAGGTGGATATTTTGTTAGTGTTCACAGTTATCCCTTAAAATTTTCATTAGAAAATATAAAAAAATGTATTGTGACCTCTAGGTGCATCTCATAGAACACATCCATCAAATTCCACTCATTACTAGCCTCCTTGATGGCTTGCATTTGATTCTTTTAACTTACGACATTAGCTATGGAATTTTCATTTTCAAGAGTGTAAGAATGATCAAAGTCAAATGATTGCATGTATTCCACCATCCTATTTTCCCGTGGATTCAAATATCTCCCATTAGAGATTAATTTGAGACTTTTTTATTCATGCAATCACTCACCCAAAATATAGTGAAGCCAACAATGTACAGTATGAACAACATATGTTAGATCAAGGTCATGTGTAGGATATTTCTAATCTTGAGAACTCATCGAAGGGATCCATATACTACAACCTGATCACCCGACATGAGAACATCACCTAGAATGATTCTTGATGCATCACAATATACTATATAAATTCATCATGATTCAGGAAGAATTTAGATCAGTGTTAATGTCAATCTCTCATTTAACTCTTGAAAACTATTTTATAGGATTCTATCTTGTATAATTTCACAACCTTCTTGGTCATTCTTATAAAAATAGATTTTATACATGATAATTACTTGACGAATCACCAATATTAGATAGTCGTCCTTAAGAAGCTACTATATTGAATACATTATTGTGCTGCCCCCACGAAACCATAGTGATCATCTTATTAGGTAAACTAAAAATCCATCATTATATGTGATATGGACCCATATGTGAACCATTATAATCCAAAATTTGCATTTATGGATATTCATATATAGTTGGTTATCTCTTAGTGTAATCAGAATGATGAATATATTGGTAGCATGGTCGTGCCTGGTAGGAGAATACACAATGTTTTCATCAATGAATACGTCCACAAAGGAATGTAGATATGGGTGAAAACCGTGATTCTTTAAGGCCATGAATAATTATAGTGAATTCATTAGACTGAATGTCATAAATAGATACTCATACAAGTCATTTCTTATCTAGAATATTGTACATGATTTTTCTGATTTCTTCACTCTCACCTGATGGTATCCGAAACTCAAATCGATCTTGGATAAAATTGTCACCCCTCGCAGCGGGTCGAAGTGGTCTTTAGTATGAGGAAGTGGATATCAGTTATTCATAGTAATCTAATTTTTTTAGAAGTAATCCTTGCACATCATAAGGGTATCATCTTACTTCTTGGATAAAAGGACTTCTGAACCCCATGGTGATGTGTTGGGTCAGATAAAACCCTTATCCTCTATATCTTCAAGATACTGATTGAGATCTGGGAGCTCTTTCAGTTTCATACTATTAGTAGGAATGGACATTAGTGTTGTACATGTGACTAGTTCTGTAGTGAACTCAACCTCTCTCTCAAGATTTAATCTAGAAAAATCATCAGGGAAAACGTCTCTATAACGGTCAACATATGGATGGAATTCTTAAATATTCATTCCCTAATCTCCCATAAAGGGACCATCCATTCGATATTTCACTCCACCTAGACCATTATTATTGGTTTCATCTCTACATTCTTGGATTTCCCATTCACCCTTATGGATATTTGCATTTCCCAAAGGTGATTTGAAAGATATATGATGACAATAGCAGTCCACCTGTGATTGATAAGGCACAAGTTTATCCATACCGAGAATTAAATCAAAACATGTCATCTAAATGATGATGAAACTCAATAAAAAACGGGACCCACCTATCTTAATAAGTACCCTTAGAACTAGTGTATTCCCACTGATCTGGCCTCTATTGGTGTGTCATGGGACATGATTCCATAAAGGTACTCAATTGCAACACCGATACATACCACAACCATAGAATAAATATAAAGTTTTGTGATGCACCAATATCAAAAAGGGAATAAACCAGATTATAGACTTCTATAATAGTAACTCTAATCATAGATTGACCATGTATCTACTCATCAAACACTAGTTTCACTATATAAATATGACAGGACTATATCCCTGAGATGCTGCCTAACTAGCCTAAGTAGATCCAATATGATGTCATTGAGGATCTAGTGCCTGACTTCCTCAACCATGGTCACTACCACCTTATCCTAATCAGAAGGTAGAATTCCATATCATTCCTTAACTTTGAGTCACATATCTTGTACCCAATATAGGTGTTGGTATGGATCCTCTCTCACTGGTTTATTCTAAATCCCCCAACAAAAGCACTGAAGGTGACCCATCTTGCTGCAATCGTGGCATTCTATTGGGTTCCTCATAAACAGAGGATTATTATGGTCTATCCTACCACACTTGTGACACACTGTAGAGAAATAAATTTTTGTCACATGGATAGATCCTCCCTCACATGAATCCTCAAAATGGAACTTCCAACAACCAGATGAATATTCGCCATGTCTCGGTACAGAAATTCCCTAACACACACTTCTATCCTCTCTAACATTTAATTCTATAATTAGGTCTTGTTTCGCTATATCTATACTAGTCATCAACCAAAATACATTCACCAATGAGAATATAGAATACCCAAGACCATCCACAAATCACCGATCATTTTTCAAATCATCACTGGTCAGAGATGGATCAAATTGCTTAGGCTCGGTAAATTGAGAAGAATACACAATCAAAGTCATAGATTCCTGTTGAAGATACATGAACACAATGTAAAGGTTCTTTATAAGAGTCTTCAGAATGAATTGATCATATAAGGATGTATAGAAGTCTATCCAATCCATACCCCAATAATGATCAGCTCGATATATGATATCACACCATCGCTTGGAAAAATTGTATAACATATATGTAGTGATATTAACCCTCTACTCTAGAGGTGTCTCTAGATATATGTAGATCAATACCATGTCTTATAACCACTAATTTATAGCCTAATTTCTACCACCCCCCAAGAAGGTGGGATGATGCTACTACAGGAAGTCTTAAGTCATCTCTTCCATAGTTGGGGTATGTCGGGGAGAAACCTGAATAGGCTCCATGAACTGAACAAAACTATCATGGAACTGAGCATCGTCACCCTATGGAGGATTACAATAAGGTGCCTCAGGTGGTACTATAAGAGTCATTAATAGTGGATCAGGGCCCACCATCCCATAAGTATAATCATCTCTACACTCCTGGTGTACAACATAAGGTCTTTGAGGGGGATAGCTCTATAATTTCCAAGTGCACACCTTAGATGGGAATTATAATAGATAGGGAAAGTGTTAAAGAAGGATGGGAATAATGCCTACCTATAATCCTGCTACAACCCTTATCCTACTCTTAGAGCCAGGTATGGGTAATCTGAAATGGTTGTATAAATATCATAATAGAAATGAACTTCTTCCCACTATTAAGGTCGGGTCAGGATCAAGGTCTCATACTTCACATATAATGTGACCATTTTATTTTAGAGGTGGTCCTTATTTTAGCTCTTTTATGTATATAGACATCCTTTAAATTGTTGAATATAATGGATATCCATTTACAATTTACAAAAGAACTTATACCTTATAAATTGGAGGGTTGTGTCGACTTAAGCCTAACCATAATATGTTCCAGCCCAAGTGACCAATGGACCATGATTCAATGTTCCACAATTGGATACATCGGGTATTTACTTCAACCGATACATGAAAAACTATATGGTTGGGGAAAAAAATTATGTTCCAATTGTTTTTTATCATCTCCTTAATGAAATTGAGAACAATTCTATATATAATAATCAAATCACTATATAGCATAACTAACTAGGCACAAACACAATCACAAGAAAAACAAGAAATGCATTATGAAAGTAGATATGACATGGGTTAATTCATTACTTTTTAATCCAATGGTGTGTGGTATGATTCATGATTGATATTCCCTTATATAATCATGCTATGGTAGGAGGAATCCAAAAATATCAATAATTATATCAGTAATATTGAAAACACAATGAATATTCATCACCCATCAGTGAAATCCATGAAATTATAATAGTGTAAGAAACAATACAATTCACCCCTCCCATGAAATTTGGGTTTCCCCTGTACATGGGTTAGCTACTGCTAATAATAGCCTCATTACCAAATTCAAATGTCTAGTACAACCAATATTTTATTTATTAATCTAAATAGAAATTAAAATCACTATGTTTTTTAAAATCTTCATCAACTATTTATTATTTTAATTTCTAACTCATAGTGTCAAATTCTCTTAAATGATTATGTGGGTCTTCTTTAACAAGTCCACGAAATTGTGTAATTACAGTAATTAAACCATATTGTAGTTTTAGTTTTTGGTATTCATGTCATATTTGAATATGTGTGGGTTTCATATTAACATAAGGTGATGTCATTTACTTTAATATTAAATTATTTGCATCCATATTTTGTAGTGATATCTCAGTTTCATCATTTCAATCAGTATAAAAAGAAGAAGAATTGTTTAGAGGGTCGGGATTGGGTTATCTATTCTCCCTCTATGGATTTATTTTTATTATCACATTGTCATTGATAAATAATAATTTCTAGTATGGGCTAAAATGGTGGTAGTTTAATGAAAAAGAACATGGCATTCCCAAATCCTACAAAAAAAGTGGTTTCAACACCACTTATATACAAAATCCAATTATGGAAATAAATAAAAACATAAAAATACATAACATTTTTATTAAAAATTCTTTTTTAAATTGTGATGACATCTATGAAAATGGTTCTAATATTTGACATTTTTGACATGACACATCAAATTGATGATATTTTTAAAGAAATTTATTTATTTTCCTTTCCACATGGTCTTTTTATATGGATAATTTCTTGTTTTACGATTTTATTTGGAATTTCTTTTTGAAAAATGTAGAAAACTAGGGGTATGTTAAATGATGATTGAAAAAAATAACTGAATTTAAAAAGTTTAGTTAATGAAAAAAAATTTGGTTTTAAGAGATGTTTAATAAGGTGACCATTGTGGGTTTACTACACGTGATATAAAGTTCATAGTTCTGAAAATGTCATTTGGTATAATGAAACTAATTGGTTGAGTGTAACCAAGATCATAATTACTCACCTTATCCTTGAAAACTATAGACCTATAATTAACCGATTACACAACAATTATTTTGTCAAGGTTTATAATGTAATACTGGAATGGTGGCTTAAAAACCGTACTGAAATATCATGTACGTGTGAGAGAAAAAGTATTCTTATATTTTCATATGGAAATAACTCTATAATCCAATGTGAAATATCAAACAAATATGTTGTTTAACTAAATATGTTACATTAGATCAAACAAAAAAAGAACTCATAGTATAATATTGTTATGATCAAACTAAATTGAATCATATATAATTAAAATGAAAACAAAAATATAGAAGAATATGTTAAAAATATCTCTATCCCTGTATCAAGATCCTCTAAAATGAACACTGACTATTTATCTCACATTCAATAGGAGGAAAATGATTTTATGGAACTCTAACATCATATTTAGTCTTTCTATGAGGAAAAGCACCTATATAACATATATAATAAAGGGATTAATCTTTGGATCTAAAAAATGGAAGGACCATTACTATTAGTTGAACATATACAATGGTTTCCCCTGGTTCCAATTTATATGTAATGTCGATGGTGTCTTTGGGCAGCTTGAATTTCAAAAACCAATTTTCCATAGATTTTGAATAGAAAATACATTTATCTTAATAATGAAAAAAATAGTTTTCTTCACATTTTCACTATCTCAAAAAAAATAGGAATCAATTAATATTAGAAATATTGAGATATAACTGAATTATATAATTTATCATGATAATGTGAATATAGAAGATTCTCAACATTGGTGGTTTATTTTTGTCCTTAAACCTTATGAATTATGATCCTCGATCTTCTAGAAACATGTTTCCCATAGATTTTTTACTTAATACATCAATTTTTAGCAAAATTAGATGTACAGATCAATCATAGTGTTCAATTTAGTATATATATATATGTGTGTGTTTAGTCCAATGAATTGTTTTGATTTTTTTACTTATATTTCGTTATGGGAACACCAACTCACCTCCACTAGAAATTCAATTAATTAAACATGTAAAATTTTAATTTTTAATAATGATAAAAAATAACTTATTGAATAAAACATGTAGTGGAATTTATTTTTAACTTAGTAATTAATAATACAATATGAGTTAAACATAATTTTATAAGGGTTGAAATGAATAGTGAGTTGCTACATGATCATCATTCCAAGAAGAATGGTAAATATACTTTATGATTAATATTTAATTTTTTTTCATATTTTCCAATTAGTTATCTAAAATTTAATGGGTAAGAAAAATTCACATATAGTATTCAAATAAAAATTGGTAAAAACTATTTTCACATTATTTTTTAGTAAACCAAGGTTGAAAATAGGTGTTCACCTCTACTAATAAATAACCAACATAAAAAATATTATATATTTAAAAATTACTATGATAAAATCCCGAACCCAATATGTTTTTTAATGAATCAATAATAATAATCAGTGTTTCATAGAGTAAAATAATTATTTAGAAATTTAAAAAATGAGTACATAGTGATCATGAAATTACATAATGATAACTATATGTAAATGTTGAAAGTAATTCTATTCAAAAACCATTAAATAAAATAAATTACATCAAGTATTTTACATCTATGTAAGGGTATTATATTAATATTAATTATTTAATAAATTTATTCATTATTTCGTCTATTAATGTTACAAATGAATCGAAATATGTCTTCTAAATGGATATTTGGTCCTAATTATGAATCTATTAATTATTAATTGTGCAAGATTTACAAATTTTTGGAGAAAATAGAATGGTAATATGGATATAAATATAGAGGGATAAATGAATGTTTTTCATGAATATTTTAGCGAATAACTTATTGGAATAATATATTTGAGCTTGGAAATAAAAAATAGGTTACCGAGATGTGAAAAAAATTTAACATTTGAGGTATTTATGCATAGTCTATAAGGACACGGCCTTATATATTACATAATATAAAGATTTAACTCAATAATTAATTATATTACTTTTGAGAATCTTTTCAGGTTTAGAGTTTTATATAATTTGACAATAACTCATACATAAGAAAACCATATAACAAAAAGTGGGCACCCTTAATTAGTTTCCATTTTTCTATAATATAAATCTTTTAAAATAAAGCATAAATTTTTTGAATGACAATTATTTTTTACATTAAACATGAATTCTTCCTTTTCATTACACATTATTAAAAACTATAAAAACATTTTAAAATGTAGTATGTGTGTAAAAATACAATTAAGAGACATAAAAATAAATAAAATTAATTTTCCATTGAAATACAAGAAAAATAATATAAATTTTACAATTGTGGCATATTTATTTAATAATATAAAATAAATCATTCTCACATGAAAAAAACATGTGTTTTTCTTAAATAAATCCTTTAAAACCCATAGTAATTAATTAAGATCCCTTTTCTATCAATTATTTTATTACATTAATAACTTATTTTAACCCATTCTAGAAGTAACTAGATCCTAGTTAAATCCATAAGATGAAACCTCTGGAAACTCCCTCCTTAATTACTATTAAAAAAGAATCTTTACTTAATTAGCTGAATAACTATCGGGGGGAACCCATCATTTAATCTATAATAGACTCACCCGGTGCTATATTTGTACACCCATCACATAAGTTGTAATGAGATCACCCATTGCTATTTAGGCACACCCTTTTCTCATGTATAATTATCAAGTAACATATCAGGAATAAAACATTTCTATTCTCTCAATTTTGCATCATAAAACATTTATAAAATTCTTTTATACCCATAATAAAATCACTTGTGGATATCATAATACACTTTTGTTTTAAAAAAAATTATACCAAAATACCTATTTATTTTGAAAAACCATTTTCTATATAAAGAATACCCAAAAAGGGTAAATTTTATTATTTGAATAAATCATTAAATTTTATTGTAACATATCAATATTTTAAAATAAAACAATATTTTTGATAGCATACAAGGAATGTCACATCAATGTTAAAAGAATAACTAAATATTGTTTTGCGACCACTACAAAACAATAATTAAAATTGAATGGTATTAACAATATTACATGATTTATGAAATAATTATATTGTTCTAACTTCATATGAGTGTATTTTTATGTTATTATACAATAATCAAATAATTTTTAGTAATTTATTTTTTGTTTAAAAAATACATTTTAATCAAAATTGTGTTTTTCTACTATTATGGATGATTATAAGAATTTATATCGGTATGATTAATAAAATTAATATGAAAAAAATTAATATATTTTTTAAAATTATAATATCAAATTAGTGTTTGGTAAAAGTTTATAATTTTTCTAAAAAATTTATCAATTTGGCGAATATAAGATATACAGTTTTTTATAAAATATGATATAATTTTTTATATCATCAACCTATAATTACGATATAATATTTATTGAAGTTATGTTATAGAAATTTCAAGATATTATAATATAATTATATTAAAAAACAATAATTCATAACATGTATATTATAGTTTATTTCATGATAAATATGAAAATCATTTTTTGTGCGGGCGTAGTGCTTTTGAAGGATTGGAACACAAAAAATCATTGTCTTATAAAAAATAATTGGGTAGTATGAAGTCTTTTAATCACATTATAATTAAATATATTAAATAAATTATTAATTTGAATGGTAATGTAGAATTTTTAAATTATATATCAATAATATTATCCAAATGATTATGCAATTCTTTTATAAGGCTAAACAAGTCAAAATAAAAAATTATAAAAGTTTTCTTGATATATATATGATAAAATATACATAATGATTTAATATAAAGTATTATATTGAGTATAATTTATTTATTTTTATGATATTAATTTATTTTTAATTTTTCGGAGAAATATTTTCCTTATATGCATATGAAACATGAATGTAGTTCTTTTGTAAGTAGACGAAAAATTAATAAAATTATTTTAATTAAAATTATAAGAACCTCTAATTGACCTAAAAACATGAATAAATATTATTGGTTGAGTAAATCTATTTCATAATCATCCTAGGGAAAAATTTATGACATTCTTTGTCACATGGTTATGATTGTGACCTTTATAGTATTTTGTTTAATGGAAAGTCAAACATTTCACACCCTTGTATTTCATAAGTGTATCATTTTTCATTTGATATTATCTAGAAAAATTATTTTACTATAAATATCAATTAGAAATATAAATTATTTATCTTCATTATTATAATTTCTTTAAAATTTGAGGGAAAATATAATTAACCTAAATTCTTGTACAATGTCGATGCAGTATTTATTCAACTATTAGAGAAATAAAATAAAGGATATTAAAATTAGTAAAAAATATATGTTTAAATAATTAAGGTGATCAATTGATTTTAAATATTATATTAAAATTTTAGAGATTTATTAAAATAATGGTTTTGAATTATAAGTTTTATTTTGATATTATTAATGTTAAGGGAATTAATTGTTCTTAAAATTTATATTACGGATATTTTATAGTAAAATTTTATTTATTACATGATATAAAAATATTAAAAGTTTTAATTTTAGAAAATTATTTTAGATAAGGTTTAAATTATCAACCAAGGCCCATTTATGTGTCTTTTTTTATTTTATAGTAACTATATTATCCCTAAAAGAGTAAAAAACATATTGATGGGGTTAGAGTTAAAGAGGTTAAATAAGGGTTAAAAACAAAAGTAGAGAGTTTAAATATAGATAAAACATATCTAATTGTTATTTTATGAAATTATTTAGACCCATAATAATATTATATTCTAATTAACTCTCTTTAAATCCATTTTTAGTGAAAAAATTAATTTATATTAGTTTTATATTTTGAGAAATGCTAAGAGTGTGCGTCCCCTCTTTTATAAATGGAAACATATTATTCTCCTTTATTCACTCTTAAAACACTTTATTCATCAAATAACATCCCAAATACCTTACCATAATCCCTCCATTCATTCTGGACGCCATTTTTAGGTAGAACACATATTTTAGAGGTCTTATGGTGTAAAAACATGTCGTTTTTCAAAGAATCAGTATATTTTTTATCTTCATGATTTAGTTTTATTTCCTCATACACATCCATCAAACCTTATTAAATTATGATAAAATAATAAATACATTAACATATATATTCTGAAATTTTATTCGGTTTTTTTCATGACATGTATCCATCTCCTCTTCTATCAAATGAGAAGATAATTCATCCTCTGGTGTACGGTGGACTACCACCTCAAAAACCAATGAAATTCATTTTCTATCACAATATCTCAAGACAAGAGATAATAATTGAATTAATTTTTATATATATTAATTATATATTTTTAATTATTACAATTTAATATATAATTTACATTCTTAAATTTTCATGCACTGAAAAAATGATAACGGCGTTCATCCGTATATGCGGACAACCACCTCCATGAAGTGATGTTATTCAATTTTCAAAACCACGTCACATGGATGATATATATATATATATATATAGAATTAATATAATATATATGTATATGATATTATTATCATTCTATAATTATAAAATAATATTTATCTTCATTCCATAAATACTGTTGAAAAATGGAAACATTACCCATATGTATATACGACATACCATCTCCATGATTTTGAAGTAGTTCTTGTTTCTTAACCATTTGAAAAGGTTAAAATTAAATGTAAAATAGGTGTATAAAAGTGATATTTAATTGATTTATAATAATCTATATTTTATGGAATAATGAACTCTTTTTCCATATCCAACATACCAAATTAATTTTGAACTTATGAACCAAATATCATAAAAATGTAAAATTTGTAGTAAATTAAATAAGAAATTGTATATAAAATTTAAATATGTTATATAAAATGAAAAAATAATTTTATAAAGTTTCTTAAAAAATTCTAATTTAATTGATTTTTATTATTCCAGAATATAAAAAACATATGTGATGAGTTAGACAAGAGGTTATAGACTTTCATTTTAAAATTATCTTCTAAAACTTTCCCTTAAAAAATCCTTTTATTTCATGTCTATGTTTTAAAAATAACTATTTTCAAAAGTGATTTTACTAATATTCTATGTTTTTTAAATTTCAGTTTTACCCATTTTTTCTTTTTATAAAATGATTTGAAGGAAATATTTTTTCTCATTTTTCAAACAACCTATATAATGAACTTTTTTTAAAAAAACAATGAAAGGTGAATTTTTTAAGATATATGAAATAATATTATATTCCCACCATCATAATTATTTACTATTTTGATTCCTCCTCTATAAGATTAAATATTGTTTTTATAGTAAACGTTTTCTTATGTGTGTCCATAGTTTTCTATTAAAATATTTTTTCCCTCAATGACTGATTTTATGATGTAAATAATCAAGTTATAAGATTATGTTATGGTTATTCATAATGTTTATGGTGAAGGGTGGTTCCATTATAAATCAAATATTAGTGGGACTGTGATATCTATCTAAAGAATTGGGTATTTTCAAAGTTAACAAAGATGGTTATTCCAAACATAAATGTTATTTATACTATGTGTATAATCATGGGTGTTATTTCAAGTAAAAATATTTCGTTTATTTCATAGTATCCATGAGGGTTACATCATATGTAAGTATGGTTAGAAAATTATTCCCAATGTTTCTTATATGATTTACCAAATCTTGTTATGTTTTTATGGAAATATAATTTTTTTAAAAGGTTAGTTTTTATAGCGACCCGACCTTTCCATACATTACTATTACATCATTCTAATGATAAAAAATACAATAGGTATTACACATGGAGGATCAAGAGGTTTAGTGTCTTGAACATGAGAGGAGCATAAACATTAAACATGAAATGTGGCAAAGTATAAAAATGAAACATCATGTCGTAGTGGTAAACTACCACACATACTTGTGAACAAATCTAGCATCATGTTCACGCATCATTTCACATTTACTCATGAGATTCATCACGTTACCCAATGCATTGGAGCACTAGTAGTTAGATGTTATTATTATATTTTAGTTCCCCATATCCATCCCCTCTTCCATCTGATGGGAAAATAATTGATCGTCCGTGTATACAGTGGACTACTGCCTCGTGAACCGATGAAATTCATTTTCTATTACCATATCTAAATACTAGTTATGATGATGAAATTAATTTTTATATATATTCAATAAATATTTAACTTTAAAAAAATAATATATCATTTACATTCATACCTTTAATGCACTGATTAATTGAATCGTAACTCATGTGTACGAATGACCTACCGTCTCCATGATTGTAACATAGTTCATTTTTATAACCATATGAAATGGTTGAATATAAAAGTATAATTATGTTATGAATAATATTTTTTAGGTTATGGAATTATTAACTCCCTTTTTTCGTGCCCATGTTTTCTAAGAATAATTTCAAAAAAGTTTTTACTATTCTTATATTTCTGTTTAAATTCATTTCTAACCATTTTTATATTTTTACAAAATGGGTTTAAACGAATATCTTCTCATTTTCCATATAAGTTACTTTATGAATATTAAGAAAATAATATGAGAAGAATGTTTTATAACTTATATTATATGAGCAGATTATCCTACCATCATGGCTCATTAATGTTTTGATGTTTTCTTCACAACTATATATGGTTATTTTAAAATAAAATTTCTTCGTTTGTATGCGTATATTTTTCTTTTTTAAATAAATTTTTTTACTCATGAAATGATTTTATTATGTAATCATTACTGTTTTATGGTTATGTTTTAGTTCTTGGAAATTATTTATGATGGAATGTGGCTCCTTAATATACCAAATAATGGGGGTCCTTGATATAGATCTAATTAATTGGGTATGATGGAATTTTACAATGTTGGTTATTCCAAGTGTAACTATGATGGTTACTCAAACTATGACCATAAGGGTTCTGTCAAGTATAACTGTGAGGGTTATTTCATGGTAGCCATGATGGATACATCATAATAAATTATATTAATAAAATGATTCCCCAATTTACTGATATTAATTATCTTTTCTTGCTATTTTTTAATAAATATCTTGTTTTCACAATGTTATCTATTGGATTTTTCGCAAATGAAAGTATACGTTACTTCCTAAGGGTGAAAATTTTTTCATGACTTTATCATGTTTTCAAAGAAACCTTTATCAGTTTTATATTTCCATTATAATTTATTATAAAATGTTTTAGGGAGATATTTGGGAAGATGAGTTGATTTCTTGGATACGAAAATGTTTTCTTATTATGAAGATTGTTTCCAAAAAGGGAAAAAAGTACATATAGACTAATGATTAGATTATTTCTTTAATTTCCGTTAGTTAACGTTTTTTTCTGATATAATATTTTAAATTGACTTTCATTGGGTTTAATAATGGGTAAATAAAAAATATTATTTCAAGTTTAAACTCATGAATATTTTTCATAAAAATAAGTCATGTTCTGTTTTAAATGTTTTATATAGGGGAAAAAGGGATACATAGTATAAGTTTCCACCTATAATGTAAGTGTTTAATATGTATGAGTTTTTCTTAATTCCTTAAATGTCATAATCAAAAAGTGCATCGGGATTGGAAGAAAAAAATAATAGTTAAATTTCACTATAATATGTATGGATTGAGGTAATGTCCTTATAGTTTAAATGATACTAGAAATAAAATAACAGTCACACTACCAGAAAAAGTCACTATCAGTGTGTACATTGAAAATAAAACATACTTTTTTCATTTTTAAAAATGTTTCATAAAAAACACATAAAATTATTACATTTAAAAACAATTAAAATAATTTAAAAAATAAAATTTCCTTTATAAATATTTATTACACATGTCAAATAATTAATAAAATTAGTTTAAAAATATTGACATGGAAAAGTAAGAGTTATAAGGAAAACATTAAAAGTGTGGTTTTTAAAGTAAAGTCTCTTATAATAATTGATATATTTAAATCATAAGGACCATGAAATAAAAACATTAAATACCACGATAATAGATAAATTAATTGTATAACATTTCAGTGGGGTTGTATATACTCCTTGGAAAATAATATAGGTGCCTAACATCAACATATTCCTCAACGAAAGGAAATTTAGATGATGTTTCTTAACATGGGTCTGACTTGTGACTTTTTTATTTGTCTTCATGAATAATAAACACATGTTATTTATTTATTTTCTTAAGAACCTTTTCAACTAAATAATTACTTTTATTTCACTTATTTAAATGTTATATACAATTAATTAATCAATCAATTTTATATCGAATGTTTTGACTAAATTCGTCTTATGTGTCAAAATGACATTAGAATGTTTACAATGGTCAAATATGTCATTATTCAAACATCTATATAATAATAATCACTAAATATCTATCATATTTATATATCAATTATAATTTTAATAATTATCATGGAATATTTTTTTGAGAAATAAATTTTGTTACAGGCATAGAGATGGAAGGTCATACATATGCATGAATAACATATCCATTTTTCAATGATTATTATGGAAATAAGAAATTAATATTTTTTCATTAAAAATTATAATAATATAATATATAATATATTATTTTTTTAAATAAACTTATTTATAACATTCATTTCGATTGAGGATGAAATGAGAGTCACACCGCTTCAAGAAGGGGGTAGTACACACGTTCATGGATGGAATTTTCATTTTAAAATGAGTGAAAAGGTAAGAATGAAAATGATATATTATATTTTTGTAATAATAAATATGAAAATTATATTTTAATTATTATATTTATATCACATATATTCATTATATATACCCTTTTTACATTATATGTAAAATGTGTCTCAAAAAGGAAACACATTGCGTCGTGAGAGGGTAGTCCACTATATACACGAGTGATGTTATCATATCCATTAAAGAAAAGAAATTAAAAATGTTATATTAGATTTAATGAAAAAATATGTACAATAATGTTATTAATTTTATATATATACTTTATATCGATCATCATTCCTAACCATGATAGGTGGTAGTAGAAAAACGAATGACATTAGTTCACGAGGAGGTAGTCCTCCATACAGATGAATGATTACTTAATAACACAATTTATAGAATATGAGAAGGTTTTAAGTCATAATATTAACACAATAACATATCATTATATGTTATATACTTATGTTATTATATAATCATGGTTTAATAATAATTTAATGCAGTTAAATAATAAAAAAAATAAAAATGATCATTGAACAATGGTGCCACTTCATTAGGATACTTTTTTTCTTTTCAAGAAATCACTATATTGGTTGGATTTATTCACAAACTAATACTTTTGTAATTATATGAGGTAATTAAATAAAATAATTGGTAATGTATTGGCATAAAAATGGGTTTTTAAGGTGTAAATAGAGGACGAGAGTGTGTGTCCATTTATTAGTGTGGTCAGTAGCCCACATATAACTTTTGAAAAGAATGAATTCCACCAAATTTGTATTCATGTCACAAGGATCCAGTAATAGAAAACTCTAGGTTGTTATATTCTAATACCCATTTATAATAATCTTTTAATAAACATGAAAATGGTTTATTCTATCATAAAATGGCTTGTTACATTTTAATCCCATTTTAAAAATTATTTCCTCCCAAATTTATTAACTCGTTAAACAAGTGGGGATATCATTCCATCATAACATATTCATATTTACATGTTTCCTCGTCTACCATATGTTTTTATATAAACCTTAACCTAGAAATAACCTTATTCTATAACACATGTTAACTATGATCAATAATATGAATATATTGTTCCTCGTAAGAAAGGTTATCTGTCAAATGAAATGCTATTTGGCCCCAAACATGAAGTGAATCTAGAATATATTTACATAGAATATAATCATGATATAAATTGTGTTCCAAAGATAAACTCACAGGTATGTCCAATCATAAGTAAAATAATCCATATTAATTAAGAAATTCATACAATCCAATAAACTAGGGAAATAGAAACACTCTCTTACCAAAAAACATTATACGTTTCTATTGATAAACTTTGAGAAATACATGATCTACTACCTCAAAACATAATATTTCCTCCAGTTTATATATGACATTTCTCTAATATCTTATCCATCCTATTATATTAATAAATTCACTTCACATTATTTTTCATTTCCTCTGCCAACATTGGTCCCATAAACATCCTTTCCCCATCATCATCCCAAAAATATGGTGTCTAGCACAACTTTCCATATAATTCCCCAAATGGATCCATTTGTATACTAGAATGAAAACTGTTATTATAAGAAAACTCAAACAATGAAATATATTGATCCCAACATCCATGACAATACATTTAAAAATAATTAATAATATCATCAAATATCTAAATCATGCTCAAATATTTTCCATTATATTGAGGATGAAAAGTGGTACTGATATTTAATTTAGTACCCAATGACTTCTAAAGTCCTTTCCAAAAATTAGATATGTACCTATAATCATGAACTAAAACAATTAATATAGGAACACAATGTAATTAAAATAAATCCTTTAAAAACAGTTGTAAAAGATGATCCAGAGACATATTATCATTAAAGGGAATGAAATGTGTAGATTTAGTCAATTGGTCAACAATAACCAAAATCTCATTATTTCTTCTTAATGACCTAAGAAATTTCACCTTAAAATCTAGGGGTATATGTTCCCATTTCCATTACCACACTGGAAAATGATGAGTAATTCCCTTAAGTAATAATTGTTATACTTTAACCTATTGAAAACTCAACCACTTCATGATAAATTCATCAATATATCCTTTCATTCTATCCCAATAGTTATAATTCTGAAGGTATCATTACATCTTAGTACTACCTAGATGAATGGAAAATAGAGAACTATGAGCCTCACTCAATAATTCTTTCCACAATTGGTAATCACAAGTCACACATAATAATTTTCCAAATCATAAAACACCTTATTCATCAATTTTAAAATCTGGAAACTTATCCTTATTAAAAAATTCTGCATTTTTCTTAAATATATTGATCCTTATTCAAATTTTTTTATTTCTTCTAAACAAATTCAACTACATTAAAACCCATAAAAAATAGTATATCACTACACCCACAACTTCTAGACAAAAATATTTCAAATAATTGATCAAAGGGTCACATTACAATAATAAAATGGTTAATGTAGAATTAATCTTTCTACTCAAATCCTCAACCAATTCTTTTACATTTCAAATAAGGTAATGAATCATGAAATAATAATCCTTTATTAGTTCCATCCATAATTTCTATATCATGTTAAATTATTTCTGAGTTAATATATAGTTAAAAAATTATTATTATATATTTTACACAGTAATCTATACAATTGATGCCTCTAAAATTTTAAAGAAAAAAACCCATATTAGTTAATTCTAAATAATGTTTAGGGTAATATAAATCATCAGGTTTCAACTAACATGAATCTTAATCAGTTTCTTAGTTATTTAGCATTATGATATAGGCATTTCCTTTAAATTAATCATCACTATAGATGAAAAATTAACCATTTCTGGATGGAAAGTCCAAAACTAGAGTATTAAAAAATCATATTTTTAGTTCCTATAAACAATAATCACATTCTTTTTTTAGAATAATTTAACTCATTTTTCAGTAATCTTAGTTAGTGGGATTGACAGCTTTGCAATGTTTTCAACAAGCTTCTGGTAGTATTCTGATAATTAAAGAAAACTATGAATCTCAATGTAATTTTCAGGTCTTGTCCATTCGTCACCAATTTTTTTATCAAGGCCAATCGTTATTATATTTTATAAAAAAAATAGGCTCAAAGAAATAAATTATTTGAAACTATTATTCATAGTTACAAAATTTTCAATATAGTTTCTTTTCATTTAATGTTTGAAAAAAAAATATTTATGTGTCTTTAATATTCCTCATAACTTTTTGAAAATCCAAAAATTACATCAATAAAAACAACCAAAATCATTTCCAAGAACTCATTAAAAACTCTATTAATAAGTTCCATAAATATAGAAGATTAATTAGACAAGCCAAATTTTATAACACAAAAATATTAGTTCATGTATCTATTCTGAAACACAGTCCTCAGAATGTCTAATGATTTCACTTTCAAACGAAATTAGCCCAACCATATGTCAGACTTCCAGAAATAATTATATAATTGTTTTTTATCAATCAAATCATTGATATGAGGAAAATGTACATGTTCTTAATAGTGATTTTAGTCAAGGATCTATAATAAATGTAAAGTCTCATTGAACCATATTTCTTTTTAGCAAACAAAACAGGGGCTCCCTATGGTGAACTGCTAAATCAGATGAAAATTTTATCTAATACCTCTAGTAATTTCATTTTCAATTATAAAAGATCCACTTGTCCATTTGATAAGGGGTTTTATAAATAGATTTTTCGTCGGGTACTATGGGTGGCATCTTGGAACCAGATTCCACTCAGGGGTTCCCCAAGCTTGGTTATCCACATGGACTCAAGCACATATCTGCAAATGCCAGAGGCTACCGACTATAAGCAAGGACTACGTTGTGTATGTGGGGATACTATTCCCTCATTATTAATGTTTATCATAGTGGATAAATATGATTATAATTAAATAGTGGGAGCATTATAATTAGACAGATAACACATTAGAAGGAGGCATGAATAATAATACAATAGGTGCAACTGATATAAATATACAAATAATGATGATATATATATCGTATCTAAAAAGATGAAAAATGGATAAAAAGAATTAGAAAATACATGCTATACAAAAGTTGTACAATGGAATCAAAAAACTATCCCCACTATCTTGATCCCCAGCTCGGTTATCTTCTACCGGCTCCATCCTAAGAATGAAATAAATTAGGTCTCTGACATTGTATTCTTCCATGTATATACACCTGTATATATGTAGTATTTCTAGATACCAATAGTGGTTGGGATAGTGTTTGAGATAAATCTCATAAGGCCACCAAAAATGATTTCTATAACATCAGGTCTTTGTAATATAAATGGAAACAGTGTGAAATCATGCATAAAATGTAAAGAAGTACTGTAACGTAAATAACCTAGTACATACTTCATCCCTCATATCATGACTAAAAATGTAACCAGTAAATTAATTAATTAATTCCATTTAATATAAATAGGTTACGTGAGGTATTACCAGCATTGAAATCCTAACATTATAAAAATAATAGTGAAGGATCCAAGGTGAATAACACATCAATAATTTTATTTATAATGAAATGGTTTGAAGGTAATTACTAAGGAAAAATTTAATTAAAGGGTAACCAACTCAGTAGTGATTGTAGCCTCCCTAATTGGTAAGGGTATAATCTAGGGATCATTGTCCAAGGCATTGCACAATACTAATGCAGACCATTTATAAGGAAAAATCCAAGGTAAAATGGGATAACCAATGGCTAGGCCTAAGGATGTAACCAAGGAAACCCATGTCTATTGAATCCATGATGGATACAAGGAGTGTATCAAAGGAGTCATATAATAGTAATGTAGGGATCATATGGTTTCATACGGGGCATCCACTGATAGACAAGGATCAGGTTCCAAGGTGGGTCTCAACCAAGGTAATCAACATCCTTGAATTGGAATGGTGTCCATGAGTGCTCAAGGAATTACCTCGGGAATCAAAAATATAAATCGTGTATTACCAATCAATGTAATTATGATGATCTATATACAATGAACCTTACAAATTGATTCATTTATTTAATTAAAACAGGTATTGTTCATATCATTTCAAAATTTCATTTTAATCAAGGCTTTACGTTCATTAGTGTGACAAGTCCAAGGGGCATGAAACCATTACATTCATTTCATATTAAATAACATGGTTCTATCCTTTACATTTAGTAACATTATTATTATAGGGTAAGGATGAGAAACCATTTTCAATTCATTTAGTATAATCTATCCCACGTAATATAAATACAGTAATTTCCAATTAAACCATTTATTCATTTATTTGTAAAATTGAAACACTTACCTTAGGAGGATCAAGTAAAAGAAAATATGGTATTATACATTCAACAATTCATAATTAATTTAATTAAATGGGCTTACCACTAACTAGGTCAAGACACACATATGTATGGTGTATCTAAGAGGTCATAAAAACCCATTAAGGCACAACTAGCCACTAAAGGTATATATTGAGAAACATTCTACTTGGGGTGGTTGATTTTGTTGATGTAACCACCAATATTAGATAAAAATAATTTCATGAGTCTCATAATATAGTTCTAATGACTATAAGAAATACTCTTAAATTAAACAGTTGATGCTTGATGAAATCGGCATGCCCACATGAAAATTTATAAAATGATGAATCTTGAGAAGTGATTTGTAGACCACCTACTTCAAATTCATATGACTCTCCTCATCATGTATCAACATTTAATTTGTATTAGATTGTAAGTGATCTAAATAATGGTTAAACACCCTAAAAATAGGGCATAGGAGCTTGCATTTAAATGCATCATCGATGGGAAGATGAATGATGAATTATTAAAAAGGAATCAAATAATTCCAGATGTCAATCTAATGAGATGAATAAAGATCAAATCGGACTCTAGAAGGATGCTCTAGATCGATTCATACTAAAGGGGGATTGAGATCTCAAAAAGTGGTAGAGGTAGAGGTTTTGTCCACTAGAAAATAACCAAGGAATAAGTTAAAAATTAGATCATTTAGGGTGGGTTTTATAAAATCACCCAAAAACCAGTATCCCATGATTTAGACACACAGTTTGAGAAACCATGATCCAATTTTGTTTGTTCTTATATAGTGATGGGTAACCCACATGGTTAGGCCACACGATTATGGAAACTGTGTCTCAACCATGCGAAATGGATCTGCAATTTCTCTTCAATGTTTTTCACATTCTTGTGGCTCTTGGCACACGGTTAGGTAAAATCATGTGCCCTACCAATTTCTATTATTAGCACAACATGATTATGATAGACTATGTAGTCATTCTGGAATGGTTTTGACTAAACATTAGGCCAATTTACTTCCTCCATCGAATGGGTTTTTGAGCTCCAACCTACAATGAAAACTTCATTATCTCATTAGGAATCCATATTTTGAACAAAATAATGAATTTAACTAAATTTAAAAGATCTATACCGGAGTGAAAAACATGATTCGTACAATCTTACCCCTTAAAGGAACTCACCCCTAGGTTTAACTTCCATGGGTGGTGAACCACTATATAAAAACAACTGTTTCCACTGTGCACAAACACCATCCTCCAACTCCCAAGTCTCATCCTATACATGACATTGCTTCCACAGAACCCATACAAGAGGGACAGAATATCCTAAGAGAGACATCATGATTTGTACAATGATTTTTATAGGATACTCCACAAAAGATGCATCAGAAACTAAATAAACGTCCCCATGATCAAAAGTACAATATCGTTCTACATGAAATCGTCGAAGTTGTGAGACGTGAAAGATATTGTATATGGAATGGTACCTTTGAGGTAGTAAAAACTGATAGGATATCAGCCCGACTCTCTCCATAATCTCAAAAATCCAATAAAATCAGGGTGACATCTTACCTTAAATCTATATATATATATATATTACATAGCCTAGGTGATACCCATGGAAAACACGATCCCCTACCTTAAACTCCACAGGTCGTCGATTGTGATTAAAATACGATTTTTTTCTAAGCTGATAAGTAAACATACACAACCAAATCATTTGAACCTGCTCCAAAGTCTCCTACACAAGACAAGGACCTAGTAGGGATACCTAACCTGCCTCTAACTAGAAAAGTGATAGATTACATGACTTACTATACAAGGCCACAAAATTAACGATCTGAAACGTCTCCTGAATGCTATTATTATATTAAAACTCATTGAGAGGGATATGATTCTCCCATGAACGTTAAATTCAACGTGGAATTCGTTGATCATGTCCTCTAAACAGTGTATCATCCATTATGACATTCCATCCGTCTGAGGGTGAAAAGATATTTAAAAAATTTCCTATTTACCCATATCATTTTGAAACTGATTCTAGAACCGTGATGTAAAACGATCGTTCCTATCTGAAATGATAGTAAAAGGGATCCCATGTAGTTGGATGATCTCATATATATTCAATCATGCCAACTCATAAAATTATAAAGTATCCCAGATAAAAATAAATTGGGATACTTTCTTCAGTTGTTCAATGACTATCCATACATCATTGGTACCTCTGGGAGACATTAGTAAGCTGAATACAAAGTCCAGATAAATTTCCTCCCATTTTCATTCTAGGATTCGAATTGACTATAACAAATAAACTAGTTCTATAGTGATCTACCTCCCATTATTGATAGGAGGAACACCTTATAATAAATCATTACATTTGATGTTTCATCCCAATCCACCAATATTGGTGTCTCATATCTAGATACATCTTGGAGATTCCTAGATGAACTGACCACTAAGAAGCATGAGACTATTGCATGAGTTCCTCTCTCATATCTGTTGGAACCGAGACACATCCATGTATATGCATGATGTTTCTCTATCCAGAGACAAATCTAGAGGTGGGTAATCTCCTGAAATAATCTCATGAAGAACCAACCCCTCCGGAATTAAAAATTTTATACTCATCACCTTATCAAAGAGGGAAGAGGTAACTCTCTAGGATTACAGATAAGAATTCTTTTTACTATCATAAAACTCTACATGTAAATCAAAAATGAGGGTAATAGATTTGTATTCATGACTGGATTCCTGTATGGAATTATCTGGAGTTATCTAACTTAGCGCATCAGCTACTACATTTTCCTTTCAATACATATAGGAAATCTCAAAATTTAAGGACTAAAATATTCAAACCATATTCATTGTTTTAGATTTAGGTAACACTTTGAAAAGATTTATTTAAGGATCTTATGGTTTGTGTACTCCACAAAGTGCTCAACTATCAAATAGTGTCTCCAACAACGTAAGACATGTAAAAATACTTCTAGCTTAATGTCATGTTTTTGGTACATTTTGCAACACCCCAACCTTCCATGATATGCTTCTTTTTGAATAATACAATTGTTTGTGATGTACACAAAAATGAGTTAAAACGCACCATGACCTATCAATATAGCCTTTTAGAAAGCAGTTATGAATACTAATAACCACATTTTGAATTTTATATATATCCATTATAATTTTAACATTGATATATTGTGTTTCTTAGACATAATAGAAGGATAAATTCAATTTTTTAGATAAAAGACATTTTTTTTTCAAAAAATGCAGTTATTTTTCTTGTCAATGGAGAACCCTTTCTAAATAAAACATTTGAAATTTTTAAATGTTTTATTTGAAAAAAAAAATTCTTCTTTATAACCATGAAATCAAAATTTACTTTGGTTACATTTTCAGTATTTTTTTTATAAAATTCACTTTTTTACGAACAATGAAAAAACGGTATTTTAATTCAAAACCGCCTTTTAATATAATTTATTTATATGGTTAGATTATATTTTTAATTTTTTTATGTTTAATTAGATTATATTTTTAACATTTAATTCAATTTTGGTAATTATATGTAATTTCACTTTGATTTTGGACATAAACAAGTGCCAATATTTTGATAATTTTTATTTCTTAAAAACACGCTATTTATTTTGACAATAGAAATTAATATTAAATTAATTGATGCAAATTCTATGTTTTAAACTTGGTAAAATAGACATAATTTTTGGATTTCGAATATGAAATATAGCTTAGGCTTAATTTTTTGAATTTTTCTGAAAAACATCAATTTTTGATGAATAGTGAAAACACTAAGTAGTAGTTAAAAAACAAACATTTTCATTTAAATAGAATTTTACCGCTTCTATGAATTGATGTTTGAAAATCCATCATACATGGTTTTTATTAGTAAGTAAAATGTGGTTCAATAATATGAATATACTTTTTGGTGAATAGTAACATTTGACTTTTATTTACCGAGGTTGAAGGTAAATATGGTAATTCAAGGTTAAAAAATATTATAATAATAATAAATTTTCCTAACATGTGTCTCAATCCTACTGGTTGATAGATTTACTACCATGGGCATCCTTGGGTCATCATAGGGACCCCATGAAGCCACTTAGGAGTGAAAATGATATTTATATTAATTAATTTAAAGTAATGGAAAAATGACATAAACATATATATTTTAGTAAATCAATACATACATGGGGTTATTTAAGTTATCTCTTCAACTAGAAGTATTAATTTTAAAGCCAAAAAGATTTCATACACCATGGTATTGGTTTATAAATTTTAGACATCAAATAATTAAAATTATATATGACAGAATAATGATGTAGTGTTTACCTCATTAATGAATTATTTAAATAAATAAGATAATAAAGATTAAAACAATATCCAGAACATGTAAAATTCTTATTGGATGATTTTATTTTGTAAAATAGAATCTTTTATTCAAATATAATATGTTTTTGAACTGTATAAACATAAAATCATTATATAATAAAATAGCATCTTTAATCTTTCCCAAAGAGCCCCTCCTCCCCCTTATAAAAATCCCTCACCTCTAACCCATTACTCACACATATCAAGCCCCTGAGAGCATCCAAACTCTTCAAAAATAGTCTCTCAAGATCCCTCTATTACAGATATATTCCTTACATTAGGAAAAAATCACTTCAATAAATCTTTTTGGTTCGAACAAAATGGAGTTACCCGATTTAAAGGTAACGTCTTCTGTTAAGTTCTTTTCATTTATTTTACTTCTCCAAACCCATTAACTCTTTTATTACTCTATTTTATAACTAAAAAATTATCCTAAATATACAATGTTGTTATATGGATTTATTTTAACTGCACTTAAACACACCTCCCTCTAATGGGTAAAGAACATACTGTTTCTATGGACGACAAACTATTGCCTCACGAAACGATGATTGTTCAATATTCTCCTAACACCTCTAATGGTGGCCATTAATAAGGCACTGTATTTACATGTAATATATATTATATTTATATTGTCTCTATACTTCTATATTTTTCATTTATATCATACCTTTATGGTTTCTATAATGGGTAAATATGATAATTTCATTTGAGGAAGTGCAGACTACCGCCCCCTCAAAGTGATATGACTCGTTCATTCCATACATGTAATGTATAAATGATAGATTAAATTAAATTACATAACATAAATAATATACTATAATTATAATATACCTATTTATTATTAATTTATCATTCCTTTAAATATAAAATAGAAATGAAAGTAGCGTTTATGCGTACGTACGGCTTACCATCTCCATGGATGGTGCATTTCATTTCTTAACTTCAAATGATATGAAATATTATAAATAAATATTCACTATATATATATAATATATAGGATATCTAAATAATGAATTTCATTCTGGATATAATGTAATTTTTACCACATGGACAATTTGTAATTATAACTTGTTCATCTTTTGACTAATGTTCTATACATCAACAAAATGTCCGATATGAACTCAAACAATTAGCAAATTGTTATAGAAATGTAATAAGTGATATAAATGAATAATAAACATGAAAATTTTTATTAATTAATTATAAATTAACTTATGTTTATTAATCAATAATAACACAGAACATAAGATTCAAGTCGGATATGTGGTAAGGGCTTTCATATCTCACTTTTAATTCTATGAGATTTCCATTGTTCGCAACTTATTTATTTCATGTGATGTATTTTGTAATTCCATTTGATATATATAATTATTTTTCTCTTTGTATTAGTGGTATTATATGATTCATTTTGTGTTTATTAAATTTGGTCATACGATATGATTGATTACAGCGTGGTAAGGTGTTTTCATCACATTTTTTATTACCGTGAGATTCATGTTATATTTGACACTATTTCCATTGGAGTAGTGTATGTAATTACCATGGATGTATTATTGGTGTAATATACATTAATTTATTATTATTTATATCTTTATATTATGATCCTTTTTTATGGTGTATATGTTTCCTATATTACCTAATCAGTAAGGGAATTTAAAATTTCAATTTCCACTCATTGGGCTTTACACATACTTCGATGAATATTTTACTCCAAGATTATGTGTGGAATCACTATTTATTTTTTATGTACAAATTTCTACTACCCTTTGTATAGATATAATTTTTATAAACTTAATCACTCAAATGATAAATTCTCAAGCCATTGATAGGAACATGTCAAGGGTAATATAAACTCAATTTCCATTCATTGAGTTAAACATCCAAGTCATTGGTATTGTTTTTACAAGAATATGTTTGAATGTACTCTGATTTATTTACACTAAATATCCAATTATATTTAGTGTATTTATATTTTCCACACACAATTATTTCATTGATTTATCTTTAATCTAAAGATACGGTCTTTATAATGAATGTTGTCTCAATTTACATTCCATTAAGGCCATTTTGTCGTTATGCACCAATTCACTTTTTTGTGGTGTATATACTGTCATTTGACATATTATATAATTAATACCTTTATTATCATGATATTATAAATTATTTATTAATTTTATTACTAGATTTCTTGTATTGAAACATCTCTCATTAGGTTAGGAACTCTTTAATTAAAATACTGTTTTAAATGATTTCAAGATTGATTCTTTTAAATCCATCTCATTAATGTCTATGTTTTAAATATGGATTTAAGTATTCATTTATATAGACATGAATTTTTATAACTAAAATTACTTTCAAAAGATTCAAAGTTGTATCGGTCACTTTGATTAAAAAATCTTTTTTAAACGAATTCATTGATAAATAGTTTGACTTTAAAATGTTATCCAGAAAAAGGGAATATTTATCTCAAATAATTTTACTAACTATTTTCAACAATGTCAATATCATTCATTATTCTTGATTGAGGTTGATTAATTATAATAAAATCTTCCATATTGTACTAAATGTGTTATGTTTTACTGTGGATGTTCTATTTTTATAACATTTAGGGTTTGTGGTTAAAATATTGACATTTTGTATGCTAGTTTTAATAAGAATGTTTCGATTGTGTTTCATACTTTTCAAATGTGGAATACATTGGACATATAAAGTGATGGGTGGATCCCTCTATAGCCTCTCAATGCATCGGTAGGTCTCATGTGACAATCTAGTGTCTTGGCACAAGGCATTGAGAAAATCTTATTTGTAGTCTTAGCATGAGGCTTTGACTATGTGGTTATGATGTCTGGCATTAGGCAATCCATCATTGTGAAATTTCCTATTGATATTTCATGTTATTATTCATCTAGTACAATATCCATGTGAATAATTAAATGCAATTATTTGAATTATGATTGCCATATTATGTTTTAGTTTTTGTTTAAAAGGCTTGTGTTTTAGTCTTATACATTGCCTTAAATTTTATGCCTATTTATGAAAGTTTTTGCTAAATTTTTATCCTTACTGAGCATATAAGATCACCCCTTTCTATGTTTTATTTTTTAGAGAATGTAAAGAAGTATATTATGATTGACATTTAGGGATAGACTAAGTGATATGAGTGTGTTCAACGAGAGAACAATGATATTGTTTTTAATTTCATAATGTAATGTAATACATATGTATGTATGTTGTACTTCCATGTCTACTAAACTAATTGGTTTTTCGAGACTTGATCTACTGTGATCATACCAATGTTATTTAATAATTCATCGATTTTGGGAAACTATGGTCGGGGAATTATAGTGTCCCATAGGATTCCTCGACTACCATGATCCATACACAACAAATATAACCTCTTATATTAGTAATACTCCAAATTTTTTGCCTGATGCATCACAAAATACTATATTCACATCCAAGCTCTATAAGAATCAAAATAGATATCAAGGAAAGACTCCATTTCATATCCTAAAAGGATTTATCACACTCTTTAACCACATGATCTTTACACCCTTCATTTTAAGAACAATAACAGCTGAATAAAGGTGTGATATGTCTTATATGAAATGCCTATAATAACCAACCAGACCCAATAAAATTCATATATAAACACATTCTTGGGTTCTATTAGAAAACCACATCCCTCACTTTTTCTAGGTCAATAGTTTCTCATGATTCTTAGATAATATGACCCAAGAACTGAACTATTTTTACACAAAAGTTTCACATAAAAACATTAACATAAATATAATTCTATATTTGTGTATTCAAAATGATATCAGGGTGCTTAGCATGGACTCTTTGATTCTGAGAGTACACCAATATTTCATCCAAAAATACCATGAAAAAATAATCCAACTAGAGTTGGACACCCTATTCATAAAATCCATGTTAATGGTGGGAATTTTTGTAAGACTGAACGAAATAATGAGGTACTCATGCAGACCATAACTAATATAGAATGTTATATGAATTATGTATGATTTATTGAATCATACACGATGATATCTCGATCACAGGTCAATCTTATAAATAATCCTAGGTCTTTAGTTCTATAAAATGAGATCATCTATTCTTGGTAGTGGATAATGGTTCTTAACCATAATATAGTTTATCCATCTATAATCCATGCATAGATGAATGGTCTCATTTGCCTTCTTAAAAAATAACATAGGCAAACCCTAAGAGGAAGTATTTATCTATATAAAACCATTAGCATATGGATCCTCTAACATCCACATGATATCTTACAGCTCAATAGGTGACATAATATATGGATTAATAGACATTGGAGCTACTCCTGGAATGATATAAATCATGAACTCTACCCCTCTCTCATGAGGTACCCCAGAAAATTCTTCAGTAAAAACATCCCTAAAAAAATCTACCACTCTGGGGGAATTCAGCTTGATGTAAACCATGATCCTCCATAATGATATTTAAAATATGGTAATTTACTCCACCTATCCATTGATTCTCAGGACTATAGCTTATGTCTTGAACATCTCACTCACCCTTATGTAGATAACTGCTTCCTTATGCTGATGTAAGATACACTCTATGACGATAAAAATAAACAAAGGTGTGATACGGTAAAAAACCAATCCATCCAAAAAATTAATTTTAAGCCATAATCTTGAGAAATAATATTTCCCATAATAAAGTGTAACTTCTACTTAAATGGGATATGCCCTAAGCTAGAATGTTCCCTCTAAACATACTCCCAATGGTGTATCCAGGTTCATTACACCAAAATGAAACTGTATTTCAAGCCTTATACTCTCTGAAACATATAAATATATGGAGTGTGAATCACCTATATAAAATATATAAGATACTATAGTGAAGGATACTAGTATATTACCATGAAATGTAGAGGGTTATGCAACCTGATCCTTGGGTATCAACTATAGTGAATGCAACTGAACTAATCCATGGCCCTATGGAATAGTTAGACTACCAATATTGTGACATAGCTACTGGTGCAACAGGTATTCAAAAATCTAGATACAATGATCATGACCTCTTCTTCGGCTATTGTTTCCAGTGCTACTCCAACTCCTCATTTGATGCAACAAAAATGAACCTACTGATGATGTTGTAGCTAGGGCGAGTCCTCTTCCACTAGAAGCTAATTAAAAGGTCTGATGTAACCTATGAATATGACCCATATAACTGCAATCCCATCCCTCTAAAGGGTCTCTATCACACTAAGTACCAGATTACCATGTCTTCCACATTGATGTAACGCTATAGAGCAACCAGTGAGGGTACTTTGGGTGCCGCTTCCCATAAGAGAACCCTCGAGAGATCATTTTCTAATACAGGAAGAACTACTAACCTTACGTGGCACTGATCCTCTATGATCGGTACTATCTCTATTCCTTTGGTTTCACTTATTGATAATATCTTAATTAAATATCTATGAGAAGTTTGGTAGATTATTTTCATTCTCCTGAGTATGTGTAGAATATATGATCCCATCCTCAAAGAATCAAGAACATGAAATCACATCACCAGCTACAAGTGTTCTAAAGCACTACATCTCATTGAAACGTTCTAAATAATCAATGAATGACATAGAACCCTACTCTAGATTCAAGAAATCATTTTCTCAACTAGCTCTTAGTGTCTTTAGAAATATGTACTTATAGAATATAGTCTAGAAAATAGCCAAAACCATTCCCTGATTGTGACCATCTTGAGTAATTACATCCCACTAAATCATGGATGAATCATGCAATATATATGAAGAAAACTTGACCCTACACACTGGAGGCTTCTCTATATACTCAAAAATAGATAGAGTGGCCTCTGGACGATACTCAAAATCTTGTTTAAAACCATCGATTGAGAAGGTAGGATGATATTGTTGTTGGAACTCATAATTTAGGCCAGACATCATACGAGCATGTCATGAAGAAACATTCCTGGAATGGATCACCTTTAGGAAACTATCACAAATTTGATCACCAGTTCTAAGATTAGGTATAATAATAGTTTCATCAAGTGGAACTCCAAATGGTAATATTGGATGTTCAGGGCCAACCCTGTCTGGAGCATGGTCGTCACCACCCTCTTGTCACATGACACGATGATTTCATGTCAGCATTGGTCTACAAATTACAAGCATACACCTCAGAACATGCTAGAATCAAATAGATAACACCACTAGATATAGAATAATGAAGTGAAATGGATCAATTCCAATAGTATTCTACCCCAAATTCCTACTTATAAGGCTAGTTATGGGTATGTTGTCAAGGTTATTTCACATGGGCTTCAGTGGATGAAAGGTCAACTATACCTTCTCTCATCATTTATCAGCAACCGTTTATTTTTATAAATCATCATTTACTTTTCAATATTCATTTTATTATTATCATATATAATGTTTAATTCAATATAAATCATCATTCCCGGTAAATTAGGGACCATACACCTTACCACTAAAATCTACATTTAATCAATTTTATTTTAATGGCTCAAATCGTTAAATTACCCATTCTTGCCCATGATGGCCCATAACACCTCATGAATTGAAAATAGAATGCACTCAATACCAAATAGATTATATCACAATCATTGTATAACTACCGTAATATCACTCAAATATCCCAGGAATATCAAGATATTCAAGTAGTGAAATGATCCTATATGGCATTGAAATATGTATGGCATGTAGATTCTAGGTTCCTATAATGATGCGTGTAAAAATTATCCTTTCCCCCATATTGTCCATCTATGGATGAATGAAATCAACAATAATAATTATAATAATACCCAAAAAACATCATGTGCATCAACTAATAGTGAAATGTTATCCAATGTAATTGGTAATGCATAAGAACTGTCATAATTTAGGCAACTCAGAATTTACACAAAACATGGGATAGCTACGCCCAATATGGATTATAACCAACTTATAAGTGTTCATAATCCATAATATTGTGTCTCCAATTAGTAATGTATGAATGGAACCTACCTGATATATCTTTGGGATGTCTCAGACCTAGAATCCACTTAGGGGTTCCCTGAGAATGATTGGCCACATAGTCTCAAGCACATCTCCCCGAACACCAAAGGATATCGACTATAAGGGAGTTCCTAGGGTCTGTCTATGTGGGTGACTATGATTTCATTAATAGAGTGTATCATAGTGGATAAATAAGATAATATGTAAATAGTGTATGTTTTATAAACAAACTCATAGCACAACATCAGTATACTTGAATATTAATAAAATAGGTTCAGCTGGAATAAATATAAAAAGGATGATGATACATGTCATGTCTCTAGAAAGATGGAAAATATTAATACAAGGAATAATAAAATACATGATATAAAAGAGTATTAAAAACGAATCTAGAAACTATCCACAGTATTGTGAGATCTAGCTCAATCATCTATTACCAAATCCATTCTAAGAAAATAAGAAATCATGATTCTGAAGTGGTACTCTTCCCTTTATCAGTTCCTAAATACATGTAGTATATCCAGGTACCAATGGTGGCCCAGATAGGGTTTGAGATAAATCTCTATAGGCCACCAATGGTTTCTATAATGTGTTTTTCATGTAATATAAACTAAAACAGTGTGTAAGAATGCATATAAAAGTAAAGAAATACAGTGAAGTAAATACCCAAGTACATTCTTCAGGCCTCATCTAGTTTCTAAACATGTAATTATTTCATTAATAAAATAAATTCATTTTATAAAAGTAGGTCACATGACGTATTATAATATGTGACATACTAAAATGATAATAATGGTGAAGGATCCAAGGTGAAAAGGCATCCATATTGTTATTTATAATGAAAATGTTCCAAGGTAATAACCAAGGAAACTTTGACCTCAAGGGTTTCCAACTCTATAGTCACTACATCCTAGATAAGGGGTAATACAATAATACAAATATATTCATCCCAGGAATTATGCAATATTGATTCTAATCGATTCCAATGAAAACATCGAAGTTAAAATGAGATAAGAAACGATTAGGCACTAGGATGTAAACAAAGTACTTCATATATGTAGAATCCATGATAGATATAAGGAGGGTATCTAAGTCATACAATAATAGTAATGGAGGGATCCTATAGTGTCATATCTGGGATCCACTTATAGAATTGGATCATGCTCCAAGGTGGTTCTCAATCAAAGAAAACTGGCATTCTTAAATTAGAATAACATCCACTATTTCTCAGAGAATCTTCTAGAGAATCCAAAATCTAACATGAGTTTGACCACTCCTATAGTAATGTCAATTTCCATATACAAGGAACCTAACAATTGATTCATATATTTAATTTTTTCATATATTGTCTATACCATTTCATAAGTTAATTTGGTTCAATACTTTCCTTTCATTACTGAAACCAGGCCAGAGGGAATGCAACAAAGACATTTATTTCATATCAAATAACCCAGTTCTCTATTTTACATTTCATAACATGATAAGGCTGGGATAAGGATGAAAAACCATGTGAAATTCATTTATTCTAGACTATGAAAAGTGATATTAATACTATACATTCCAATTCAACCATTTAACCTTTGATTTATTAAATTAAAGAACTTACCTTAGGCGGGTCAAGTGAAAGAAAACTCATTACTATGCCTTAAAAAATTCATAATTAATTTAACTAAAGGGGCTTAGCACTAACCAAGTCAATCCATACACCTGTAATGTGAATCTAAGAGGTCATAACAAACAATTAAGGAATAACTGGGTACTAAAAGAATAAATAGAGAAACACCCTACATGGGGTGTTTGCTGTTATATATGAAACCACCAATGTAAGATAACAATAATAGCATGAGTCTCAGAATATGGTTCAAATTATTATAATAAATTCACATAAATTAAACATGTGATTCATGTTGAAATTGAAGTGACCACATAAAAAGTTAAAAAATGATGAATCTTGATGAATGAGTTATAGATCTCCAACCTAATACTCGTATGACTATCCTCATCTAGTATCAGCCTCTAATTTTTCCTAGATTGAAAGAGGTCCAAATAATGGGTTCAACACCCTAAAAATAATCCATATGATCCTACATATATAAATCATAATTTATGGGAATAATAATGAAAAAAGATTAAAATTGAATCAATTAATTATCAATGAAAATCCAATGAGATGAACAGAGATCGAATCTGACAAAGGATGAATGCTTGACATCGATTCTTACCAAAGAGGTATTGAGAGCTCCAAAACAGGGAGAGGGGGAGGTTTTGTATTCTGAAAATTAATCAAGGAATAAGGGGTGTTACAATTATATCATTTAGGGGAAATTTAATAAAATCATCTAAAAACCATCCCCACAAGGTTTGGCCACACAGATTTTGTTGGTAAAAAATCCCACAAGGTTACATTGCATCATGATTGGGTTTTTTGTGTTTATTGAAGATGCAGGTTTACATGGTAAATGGTTGAGTTACAGAGATGTTATTGACAATCTATGTTGAAAAAGAACCATGAAAAAGGATCATATGATCTGGAGGTGGTATAAAAGAAAATATACAACAACGTGTCGTTTTCCAGTGTTTGCCAAATTTTTGGGGTACAAAATTTGGAGTTTGGTGAGATTCACGAAATATGGATTTCCTTGAAGATATCATCAAAATATGTAAAATGAATGAGTTTCCTGAAGATGGGCTTATGGATGTGGATTTCATATAGACATGAAGAAATTTGTTGTTGTTCTTCGTGATTACGATAAGCTTCACGAACAACAGAGTTGAAGAAAATTGCGACGGTGAAGTGAATTGCGAGTGGAGCTTCGTGGAGAAGGTGTGAAGGAATTGACCGAATTATCCAAGACTAAGATGAGCTCTGTGAACTGAAAATTTCCATGGTACATTGTGATATAGAGATAATTTTAAGAGAAATTACAGAGCTTCACGATTTGAGCTTACATGGCGCTGAATCTGCGTGGAAGGTTTGAGGGTCAGTGGAATTTCCTATAAATAGACCTCGACCCCCTAGAGAGAAGGGGAGAGTTTTCCATGAACAAATTATTCCTCTCAACTCAAGAAGTTCATTCTCATAGGCAGTGTGCTTCGTGAAAGAAGGTGCTTCGCAGTGTCTAATTTAGCTCCGTGAAAGTGATGTGTTCTACATTGGCTTAGTGAGCTTCAAGAAGGAATTCTCTCTACGATGACTTGAGCTCTGCAGCGGCCTATGATTTGAGAAGGCGTGATCTTTGTGAAGTTCTAAGCTCCGAGAAGTAGTGTGATTCATGAGGTTGTTAGATCTATGAAGTTGTGTGCTTCGCGAAGAGGTAGGATCTTCGCGAAGGCTTTTTTGAGATTTTCAAAATTGGGAGCTTCGCGAAGTAGGGTGATTTGCGAAGGTATTTCAAATGTTTGTTTCTTAATGATCAGTGGAAAAGGGGTATTAATCTATAGATGAAATTTCGACATCAATAGAGCATCAAAATAAAGTGGAGGATGCATTAATTAGTGATAATGAAGAGACCTACAGTTCAACAAACTATGATTGGATCTTATGAAGAAGTAGTTAGATCACTTCAGTTGAGAGAGTACTGTGTTCTCAGATTGTGAGTGGTTGTAAACCAGAAGAGATAGTGACTACCCTTCAATCTTGTAAACACTAGTGTGCTTACATTGGATTTGGTACATCGGCACATCGCTGGGGTATGATCCTTGGACGTATCCTAGTGTGGGTGAACCATGTAAAATTGTTATGTCTTTTTCATGCTTTAATATTCATTTATACTCTGTAATGGAAAGGAGAAAGAGAAGAGGGTTTTGTCTAACGAAATAGAAAGATTAAAATGTGAAGTTGTTTTGATTTTTCATACCCTAATTCACTCCCCTCCTCTCATCGTATCTTGCCTAGTGGACCTAACTGTTTTCCAAGATGTTCCAAAATTTTTCATGATCAGTTATAGAGAGTGGATACCTACATGGTTTGGCCGCACTATTAGGTAACTGTGCACAAACCCTGCTTAATGGCTCAAAAATTTGTCTACATCATTTTTAATGTTTGTGTGGCCCATAGATATTGGTTAGGGAAAACCATTATACCTAACCTTATCCTCTATCGATCACTACATAGTTAGGAATGAACATGCGACATGAATCACACAGTTTCCACAAAAAGTGTGGTGAGTGCATTTATTCCACCGAATAGGGCTTTGAGCTCTGAACAAGCTTCAGAAGCCCAAAAAATATTCATGAACTCATTAGGCATCCACATTATGTCCAAAATAAATAATTTGACAAAATTTAAAAGGATCTATACCTGAGTGAAAACTGGGTTCTTACACTTTTTCAATAGTAAAATCAACTTTAAAATTAGGAATAACATTTGAAAATTGTCAAGAAAAAATTCTATGTATTCATTTACTAAAAAACATCACTAATTTGAATAGTTACTTTATTTTCAACAATATATTTTTGGTAACTTTCACTACCCCCTCTAATAAATTTCTCATATTTTTAAGAAGTTATCAAAGGAATGAAATTATAGAACACAACTTTCATAGATCATAAATCAATCTTAGCATGATAAATTGTAAGAAATTACATAATGAAAATGATATCTGATTCTAATATGGATTGTTTAATATTATTTTAAGTAAATAACATACCATTGATAATAACAAGAATATTATTATATATATTTGTATCTTTAATATTTCCACCCTGAGTTTTCACTAAAATTTATAACTTCTTTTCATGTTGTGATATTCCCATTTTACATGAAAAAAAATTAGAAATGAAATATTGTGAAGATCCAGAGTCAAATAGGATACTGATATATTTCTAATACAATTGTAATATACGTATCTTTACTTCATTTGATAGCCCAAAACCAACCATAGTGGTAGAAAATAACTTTTTTATACCATTATATTTTTTATCATGATGATTTCCATCTTTTCTAAATAACTTCATACACATTTTAGAATAATCACCCAACTCATTACAACTAAAACACCTCACCAATGAATGGTTATTGGTTAACAAATCCTATATTTGTTCAAGACCCTTTTCATTACATTCACGAGCCCTGTGATTGAACTGACCATGACAAAAAATATTTCATAACATTTCAAGCATTCAATGAATTGTTATTTTCCACACTTGGACATTTTTGGGAATTAACCCCTGAATTATAAATTATTTTATTCCTCCATTAATTCCACATTGACCGTTTCTTACTGTAGTTATCTTGAGGAACATACATTTTATTAAATTCTCTATCATGTTTCTTAACACAGAAAACCACATTCTCTTAACTTTTAGATTCTAGTGAATCAAATTCTCTTAATAAACGTTGTTTGAACCATTTGTAAATTTTATTAATTTTTCTATTGTTTTATCAAGTAAAATCCAAAACATACCTTGTCAATAGTGTAAATTTTTCTTCATATAAAGATACATTATATTCATCATTTTTCCTCAGTTCTAAGAAAGTATTATCATCTAGATTCAAATAGCCTTAGGTAAATATTTAACAAGAAATATATCCTTAAATTTTTGTCCATTCCATGTAATCAAAATCATATTTCTCTATATTAATCTTAACCAATATCAACCACCAATCTGTGTCACCTTCAAAATGATAAATGCAATGATTTTATTTTGGATGTTCTAATCATCTCATGACATCAAATATCTTCTACATGGAGTTAGTCCTCATATCACCTATCATAGGGTTATATGATCCACTAAAAGGTGTGGGATGTTGTCTCATAAAATGATCCACTATTTACTTATTCCTTAATGAAATATATGATTCCCCTCTAGCCTAGATGTCACCACCATTAATAACTTATGTTTGTTGATCTATCACTATAGAAGAATATGTTGTTCTATTTTCATCCATCGTGGGATTTTGATTTCAAATGATATTTTCCTCTTGGTTTCTGTCAACTATATCTTGTTTATTTAATCCATAAAAAACCATTCTAAATGGAAATTTTTGGGATGAATAAACATTTTAATATTTAAATTCTATTTCATTTTTACTAAATCATTTGATAAAATCATTCAGATGATTGTTATTAACATTATCCAAACCTCTAAATTTTCTACACCATCCTCTGATACCAACTATCGATACTTAGCCATAAACATTACCTAATAATTAGTTTTATGTTGAGAATTTATTCTACAACATTTGATAATATTTTGGAGTTTACATTTTTAGTGAATTAGGCCATATCTCATATATAACATCTCATATACATGTTTTATAATAAAATAAGTTTTAAAAATAATTATTGATATTAATTGTTTAAATTAATCAAAAAGAAAATTTGATTATAAAACACTCATAAATAATTTTGATTATTTGACAAATTTATAATTTTCAATTTAATTTAAAATTAAAATAAATACAATTTTGTAGTATAATATTTGTTTGGTTTTTTTATTATATAACAATAAAAATAATAAATAATAAATAAAATAATATTAATACCATGATATATTTTTATTAAAAGGTTATTTAATAAAATATTTTAAATGAATAAATTTCTAAATTTTGATGAAATTAAATTTCATATAAATAATTACTATTGTAATACTAAATTATGATAGTTATAAATTAGGAGTATATTTAATTTAAATATTTATATTTTGATATAAAATTTCTTAATTAATCTAATTTATATACTAAATATTATATTAATTGTAATAATTTTAAAATATGAAATAATGAATAATTATATGAATATATGCATATAATTAATTTAAAAAAAAATTATTTTCAAATATAATAAATATATATATATATATATATGGAATTATGATTATTGGTTTTTAATTATGATGAAATTAATTTTATAATATCAAGAAGTTTTGTTTTATAAAACCATTATATTATGAGAATTTTAATATTACATTGAAATTTTATTTCTTTAAAAATGAAATGAAGAAATAATAAGATAAAATGAAAATGGATAATAAATGATTTAATGATTAAAAAAATGATGAAATGGGTCAAATGAAAAGGGGGTACATCGCTTCCTGGGTAAGGGAATTAGGGTTGGAATGAGGGGAGAGTTGAAGCTGAAGAGGTCGATCCGCCTATGATTCAATCTGAATATTGATTTTTTTAGGAAAAGATGAAGGTGGATCAGTTTCATGTAGGGGAGTCCGAGCAAAATTGTCTGTTGGTTATGGTCGACCAGGTGGTTCAGAAGAAGATCTGAATTGGTTTAGGGTTTATCCACTAGAGAGGATCGAAATCAAGATATGAGGGTTTTATATCTTCTTTTACCTAGTTAGGTTAGTGCTTTTTCTTTCGTAGCTGTCAGAATATCTTTTTGAAGGATTTTTTTTCGTTAACTAGGATAATCATTATCTTATTCTTCTTCATCAACCCCTATGTTCATCATTTACCCTATTCTCGTGTTTTTCTTTATGTTATTTTCCGTATGTGATTATTTTAAAATAAAATTGAAACCAATTATCAATGTGTGTGGTCTGGCATGTTTCTTTTTAATTTTGAACAATAATTTTTGTCAGTAGGATTAAATTTCGGCCAGATTATAATATAAATATATGTTTTGTTCATTTAAAATATTGATCTGAATCTAATTGAAATTACTATTTTGTTCTGTGTTATCACAATTTGAAATCTATTTTTAGATTTTAAATTTTATATAACGATAATATATAATTATTTTATTTCAAATACTTGTCAGTATTAAAATATTTATCTTTTTTACATTGAGCATTATCAGAAAGACACTTATTTTGTTTATTTGTTTTACCATATAAAACTATTTTTATAAAAATAGATTTGGATATATAAATTCACTCTCATTGGAAGGGTTCAATTTGAAAGGGGGCACTTCTTCATTCTGTAAAAAAATTATACACACCCTGCTCGGTGTATCTAACCTCAGTATCAGGAAGTCTAAATCCACTATGGTATAAGAGATTACTTCTATGAAAATAATTTTTATTTTTAAAATTATAATTCATTCGAGTTTTAATTTTTTATTGGTTATTTATATTTTATGAATTATATATGTATATTTTTATATGGGTATTTCATTCTTCTAAATTTTATAAAATCATGTACGGGTGATATTAAATTTATTTTCATATTATCGTTCACAACTTCCTATTATTAATGTATTATATTTGGGGTTTGTCAATGTTTTGGTTAAATATAATTTATTCTCATGTATGGTATTTTACATATCAAAAAATATTAATGATTTTTATTCTATTGCCAGGGATATATTTACCAAGACTTACTATGAATTTATAATAATTTTTTATTGGTTGAAATAGATTTTATTTATAAGGGAAACATTATTTAAAAAAAATAAATTCTTTAAATATTTTTATCATAAGGTATTGTATATATATATAAACTACTGGAAAACAAAGTTTTCCCAACACTTATATCCCAACGGTTTATGATAATCGTTGGTATAGATGGTTTTTTGGATGCTTTTACCAACGGTTCATCACAACCATTGTTATAGGGGTGTTTTTACCAATGGATCAATGAGAACCGTTGGGAAAAGTGGGATTTCGGTGACCTTTTACCAACGGTTCTCATTGAACCGTTGGTATAGGTTTGAGATGGAGTTATATACCAACAGTTTTTAAAAACCATTGGGAAAACTTTCCCCCAAATTGGAAGTAGCTGATCCTCTCCCCCATTTGCGATCCAGAGCCCTAAACAGGAGCGCTTGGGCGATTTTGGAGGTGATTTTGGAGGTGCTTCGGGTTCTCTTCCCCCATCCCATCCAAGGCTGAGGTATTTTCTTAGTTTTTAGTTTCGATTTTGATGTGGGATGAGACCAATTTCAATTCCCATATTCCAGCCGAATTTCTGTTCCAGCCCAATTTATGTTTCCATTCTTTATTTACATTCCATGCATATTCCAGCCCATATAGATTGCATTATACAGTTGTCTAATTTTTGGATGTGCCTTTCATGTTTCATTACCATGAAATTTTTATTATATGTTATAAAATTCATTCACATGTTTAGTTTTAAGATTCATTGTTACTTTATTATTGTAGAGACCCAAAGCTTGATGTACATGGGCATTACATTACTTTTGTGGAATACTTAGTACATAACAAAAAACAAACACACAAGGACTGTAATAGTTTAGTTTCTTTGGAAACTCGGAATATAATATTCTAATCGTGGTGAAAGATCTTCAACATCTCCCATAAATATCTTCCTTTTTTATACCTAAAACATTTATTTATATCCTGAGGAAAAGAAAACATAAAAGGGTGAGCTCAAATGCTCAGTAAGGGTAAACAAAAGAAATGTCAATCACATCATATTCATAAGAACATAACATTTTGGAAATCTTAACCTGAAAAAGAGGGCATAATTTCATAACATGGGATAAATCATAGTAGTGAAATTAAATCCCAATAATCATAACTTAAAACATGAAATCTGTGGCATACACACATAATCATAGAGAATCATATCTTATTAGTCAAGACTCATTGCCAAGACTATCTTAGTGGACAAAGTCCACTTTTGAACCGAGTGACCCTCGTTTCAGTCCTGTTTCACTGAACCAGTATAACCTACCATTCCAGCCATGTCTATCTCATGAGATATAAAATCTTTACCCAATGCATTGGAGTGAGATATAGGTCTCACCCATCTTATAATGAATCCTTTCTTATGTGTGCCACATAATCATAAATCATACATCATCGCATAACACATGTAACAAAAATGGGATTCTTGAAACATCGTGACATCATAAAAAAATCATATAAGGTAAATGACTTCATAAAAATAATTCCCTCACAACATAATCAAATCAATGTAATAATTGTGATAAAAACCTAACCCTATATTATCTTAGATGGAAAATTATTTTGATAAAACATTTGAACTCAATTCTTGAGGAAAATATCCTTTCTACTTCAAAAACATTTTTCCTTTCTTAACATGTCATACAATTTTAAACTAAAAGAAGTTGATTAAAAATAAACATGAAAACTTTTAAAGTAAGATTCTTGTAAATAATGTTTTAAAAATCCATTCATTCCGTATAAGTTTAAAAAAACATTCTTCTCACACTTTTGTCGGAAAAGTCAAAAAAAGTACCTCGTATGAAAAATGACAAAAGATTCCATTCATATCTTTTACTAAAAACTCACCGTAGGGTAAAATTGGATATAAACTATTGTAGAAGGATATAAATATTACATATTGAGGAAACATGGATGTGGATGATAAAATACACCCCAGTAAATTCCAAAGTAAAAAAATCTCGGATAAAAATTAGATTGTGATATTTCCCTTACCTTAGGTCTGATTTGCTTCGTAAGTGTCTGAACCTCCTGTATAATTATTTACATAATGCCATTGACTTATTAAAGAATCATATTCATTGTTATTATAACATATATGGTTCACTTATGACTTTATACTACCCGTTCTTTTGTAAATTCCATGTTAAAGAGCATTTTGGGTAAACTTCTTTCATTTGTCGTCTGTGTTTTGACTTGTAATTATTCATATGATTACTTAGATCATGATTAAATAATTCTATAATATAAAACATGATATATATATATATATATATTCAGAATATACATATATATAATAAATCAGTAAATGGAATGAAATACACCGTTCATGGAGACGGTAGGCCGTACGTACGCATGAACGCTGTTTTCGTTTCCTTATTGAGTTGAACGGAATTAAGTAGATGAGATACATATATATACACATAAATCCAGTATCTTTATTATGTCATATATTTAATGATTAATTATTATATATACTTTATAATCATTCATGAATGGTTAAAGTGGAGAATGAATCTCATCGCGTTGTGGAGACGGTAGTCCGTACGTATGCACAAGCGATGATATCGTTCTCATGATCATGGAATTGTATTGGAGTGTATGTATACTATTTCAGAATCAATATCACTTTACAATAATCATATATAGTTATTATTTACACCATTATACCCATCCAAGTAAGGTGGTGGTGGAAAATAGATTACACAACGGCGTGGAGACGGTATTCCGTACGTACGCACGCGCGGTGATTTCGTTTTCCGTAGGATGGATAGATGGTGAAATAAGGTTGTTTCATAATTATAATATCATATTAGTATATAAGTGATAAAGATGTTATTACTTCATAATGAAACAACCTATGAATAATAAGTGGAAGAAGAAATAAAGATGAACGAATCGGTAATAGACATTACCTCTTCTTTGAAGTGCTTATTTGAGTTCTCCTTTTAGGGCACTAAAATTTGCCTTTGAGGAAGACCAGAACCTCTAGGATGTATCTAGGGAAGTGGAGAAGATAATTTGGCAGGGGTTGGCCGAGCTTTAATGCTCAAAGTTGTGTGAGGAAGAGAGGGAGGAGGTGCCCTTTTATAAGGGAGGATAGGGGCACCTTTGGAATAACTAAAAATATTATTTTATTATAAAGTAATGTTCGGTTTTAAATAGCTCCAAATTGATTTATTTCGAGGATAAGGTGGGGATGGGTATAAATCCTCTGATCCAATAGAATTTAGACAAGTTTAGGTTCATATTTTTACCTTATCATTTAGATTTAACATTAAGTTAAATAATTTTACTTTTACCGTGTCTTCTTGTGTTCTTATACTATAAGGTTAATAAACATACTATATCAAGCCAAAAGAACCCCAAGTTATTTATTATTAATATATATAACCTTATCTAAGTCATTTTGCCGAACCTTAGATTTTTAGAAATAAAATAACAATTAATAATATAATATTTGTTTTAAAAACTATTTTATGTCAATTTTGACACTATTTAGTAATTGATTTTTGTGAAAATCATAACATAATGATTAGTTAGAACAAAGTTAATTAAATCTATAATAAAATGTCATATTAACCTAGAAAATTAGTGGAATTAATTAAAAGTCTCAAATTATATTTATTGGGTATTTATAATATCAATTATTCTAATTTTTCACTATTATGGTAATTACTGCATCATCATTGTGTCATAAATAAATTAAATTATTTAATGTCTAAAAATTATAAATAAAATTTCATTATGTAGGAAATCTTATTATATTTCTAATTAATATTTACAATCGAATTTATCTTATGTATAACCCTATATTATAAATTTTTTAGTAAATAAACATTGATTTTAACTCTTTTGACTCTTCTTTGAATTAAATAATAATAAATGTCCTAATCTAATCCAGGTGGGACTAAATGGTCATATTTTATTCAGAAGGTTGTTTTTGGTCGAATTAAACTTATCCAATAGAATTAGGACATGTTTTAGGGTAATAATAATATCATTTTTACCCTTAATTACCCTATTTACTTTTAAACGTGTTAAAAAAAGTTAAAAGTTACTATTCACCAAAAATTATTTTCATCTCATTGAACCAAATTTTACTTAATGACATCAACCATGTCTCTCGGATTTTTGAAATTCTACTCACAGAAGCGGTAAAATTATGTTTTATGAAAAATTCATTTTTTTACTACCACTTTGTGGTTTCACTATTCATCAAAAAATGAAAGTTTCCAGAAAAATACGAAAAATTAGGCCTAAGATATATTTGATATTATGAACTCAAAAATAAATTCTATTTTATCAAATTAAAAACATATCAGTTGCATTAATTAATTTAAAAATTAATTCCCGTCATCAAATCAAATAGCATGTTCTTAAGAGATAATAACTATCAGAAGATTGAAACTTGTTTATGTCTGGTTTAAATGTGAAATTACATCCAATGAACAACATTGTATTAAATTGTAAAAATATATTCTAAATATACTTTAAAACCACTCAAATTAATAATTTATCACTATTAATTAAAAAGGTTGTTTTAATTAAAATTTAGTAATTTTTACTATTCATCAGAAAATGAAAGTTATCCGAAAAGTACCAAAATTTCACCCTAATCTATTTTCGATATTACGAATCCAAAAATGAATTCAATTTTGAAAAATAAAATTTACAAAATTTCAAAAATTGGTTATTACTATTCATAAGGGCTAGTTTTAATAATATTTTAATAGCTTATTGTTGTTTAGTGAAACTCGTTATTGCAGACTACACACGCTATTAGAGGAAGGCCACGATTGGGTGAAATGAAAGGCAAGTCAAGGATGCATGTTGTGCAAGCTCCTTTTGGTGTAGCGTACAACACACGACATTAGTGAAATTAAAAAAATATTTTTCATAAAATCTCGGGGTGTTACAATTATCTTGTTTTAATAATTTATATTAATATTCTTTTCATATATTCCATCGTTTAGTGTTTTTACTTGTGCAATAGAATTCCAAGATCATTTTACATCATAGTGATTATTTAGATTTCAAAGTGTTTTATTTTTCATGTTAGATTTATTAAAAAGATTTGGGGACTAATTAAAGTTATTAGATTCCAATTTCCATGCTTCTATGCTTGTTAAGAATTAAATGAAATATGATTGTTATAATTAAATGAAAGTCAATGTTCAATTTTTAGCATGTATGGGTGATTAATAAATTGGAATGTGATGAACCATATAATTGAACCATTGTTGATGCACATTATATACCATAAGGTTATTGAATAAAAGTTATTCTTGTGAATTTCGTTACATCATAGATAAAAATGGTTGTTGTTATATGAGAGATACCTCTGATGGTTCTTTGATCATTGTTTTATGGAGAATGAATGGTTTAGCTCCGGTATTAATAGTAGCTTCCAGTGAGACCATTTTAGTATAGGGGGAAACGAGATTATGATCTATAAGGGGGTGATTGAGTTTGTAGAGACCAAACATTGTTTGTTCCTTGTGTTCAAGAACCATAAATAGAGTGTTCCAATTAGGTGGTCATCAGTAAAGACGGATGTAAGATTTCCAAGTCCTGTTTCATGAAGTTGAATATGGGGTGATATAGTGGTTCTGGATTGTTTGAGGTACTCTTAGTGTATTATAAACACTCATTTGTTCCATATTCATTTAAATTTATTTAATATTATTTTTTTCACACACGCCATTATATCCTCTCAAACTATATTTAGAGTGTATTTTCATTCGTATGGTGTTAAATATTTTACTAAATGTACACACTAGTTTCTTTTATGTGTTCTAGGGGTTTAGACTAATGACAGGGCTGCATGATTATTGTGGGGGTATTTTTTTCATGTAAATATACCTATACACCCCAACCCCCTTGGACAAACTGACCACCCCCACAGGCAGTCCGCCCACCTGGACACCCCGACCCCCCTAGACATCCCCCCACCCCCTGGACTCCTCCGCCCCCTCGGACGGCCCCACCACCCCCTAGACACCCCGCACCCCCTGGACACACCAAACCCCCCTTGGACAGTCCCGCCAATCCCATGACCCTCATCCTACTCCTCATCCTGATCTACTTGAAGAAGATAAAGTATAAAACTCATATACTCCCAACAAGTCCCTTAAGGATTATGTATTCCTTGATCCACTTCCAATATCTTACTGGTCAATCCTTGAATTTAGGCATTAGAAATTTTGTATCTTATTTTCTTATATACACTGTATTTTGTTGTATTTCTTAATATGATTCTTATATAGAGTAATGTGTCTGTTATTCTTTTATATAGAGTATGAAATTTTCATTTACGTAAATATTTTTTTGATTAAACTTTAATATTATTTAATTTCTTTGAAATGACTTATTGAGATTTTTTTACATAATGGATAGAAGTTGGATGTGCGAAACTGATCGGATTTCAACCGATTTTCAAAATAATTTGACAATCTTTCTAGATTTTGCATTTGACAAGGCTTTAGATAGTGGTCGCATAAACTACCCATGTTTTAATTGTGTTGGAAGACCTTGGTTGGGCCGTGAAGCAGTTAGCTATCATATAACCAAATATGGTTTCCAAACACACTATTATGTGTGGTATCATAATGGAGAGAAAATGGAATCTCAAAATGTTGATGATCCAAATGATATGACTGAATTGGAGAGTTTGATATATGAACGGTTTCCATTTATTCGACATCATGAGAAGGAAAGGATGTCCAGCCAACAAGATTTCGATACAAGCACACATGATGCGTCCAATGAAAATGATGATGTTGATATGGTGAAAAAATTGAATGATGTTGCGATGACTCTAGTATATCGGCAATGTGATAAAATGAAAAAGTTGGAATTTTTAATCCGATTGTTTCATGAGAAAACTATGTATGGGATTTCAAATACTGCGATTGATTACATTCTTACCTTCTTGAAGTACATACTTCTAGATGATGCAGATATTCCCTCAAACCACTATATTGCATGGAAGTTGGTTGATGAACATGGATTCTCAAAAAAAAATCATGCTTGCCCGAATGATTGCAGCTTATTTTGGGAGGAAACTGCTGAAAGAAATGATTGTATAAAATGCGGAACCTCCCGATGGAAGCCAAAACATGATGGAACACCATCTCGTGTGCCATAAAAAGAAATGTTGCACTTTCCATTAATCCCCAGATTACAGAACCTTTTCATGTCTGATGAAATATCTGTAAAAATGCGATGGCATGACACCGAGAGAAAAAATAATAATGAAGAGTTGGTTCACCCTACAGATGGATTTGCATGGGAGAGATTTGATGCTCGATATCCTGAATTTACAGCCGACGTACGTAATGTGATACTGGGTCTTTCAGGGGAAGATTTTAATCCATTTGGGCAGATTCTTACTTCGCACAACACATGGCTGGTTTCCATACACATTTATAACCTTCCCCCTTGGTTGTGTATGAAAAATCCTTACACTTTCTTCAGTATACTGATATCTGTCCCTTCTGATCCCGGCAATGATATAGATGTATACATGGATCCTTTAATAAAATAGTTGAAACTTCTTTGGGATGTGGGTGTGCCCACATACGATGCATGTTCGAAAGACATATTTCAGATGCGTGCTACACTTATGTGGACTATCAATGATTTTCCTGCTTATGCAATGATGTCTGGATGGAGCACAAAAGGAAAATTGTCATGTCCTGTTTGTATGAAGAATACTCAATCGAGAATACTGAAATATCGTCGTAGTTTTAGTTTTATGGGACATCGACGATTCTTGCCAATGAACCATCCATATAGAAACAATTGTTGAAGATTTGACAATACCATGGAGAATGACGATCCACCTCAGCGTATGTCTGGGACTAATCTGCTTAATGAATTGAAGGATTTCCGTTATTCATTTGAGAAGAGGGTAATGAAATCTAGAAAGAGGAAAAATGTTTCCAATGATACCTGTTACAATTGGAAGAATAAGAGTATATTTTTTGAGTTGTCATATTGGTCAACAAACTTGTTACGGCATTTCATAGACATAATGCACATTGAAAAGAATATATGTGAAATTTTGCTTTCGATTCTTCTAAATGTGAAGGGGAATACAAACAATGATTTACGATCTCGGCACGACTTGGTAGATTGGGGGATCAGACCAGAATTGCATCCTATCTGTATCAGTGAAAATAAATGGCAAGTTCCATGATCATCTTATGTGATGACTCCTGCTGAAAAAAATCAATTTCTGGAAGTTCTAGAGACTATTAAAGTTCCTGATGGAAATTCAAGCAATATATCAAAACAGGTCAACAGAAAAGAGTTGAAGTTGAAATATTTGAAGTCTCATGATTATCACTTCCTTTTGCATGAGTTGATTCCAATAGCAATCCGTCATCTCTTGTCTAATAATGTCAGATTCTCAGTTATTCGGTTGTGCTATTTGTTTAGAGATCTTTGTGCTAAGAGGTTGTCCAAATCCCTTGTTCAAAAATTGTTGGCAGAGACACCATTAATTTTGTGTGAGTTAGAGAAAATATCCCCTCCATCATTTTTTACATGCATGTTGCATCTGACTGTCCATCTTCCGACCAAAATACTTCTTGGAGGTCCCATTGCTTTCCATTGGATGTATCCAACTGAAAGAAACATGTGCACATTGAAATCGTATGTTCGGAATAGTAATTATCCCGAAGGTTCTATTGTGAACGGTTACTTGGCTCAAGAATGTATGGATTTCTGCCCAATGTATTTTTATGATCATACTACGAGAATAAACATACCAATGAGAAATGAAGAAGAACGGTATGGGAAAATTGAACCCAGTTATCCATCACTTCCTCAGACAAGAGGAATTCCGGGATCATATACATTGACAACATTAAGCCTTGAAGAGCGAGAGATGGCACATCGCACAGTGTTGTTCAATTGTGATTTGTTCGATGAGTATATCAAGTATGTTAATTGTACATGTATCTCTTATCTTATATTTTGTAATTTTAAATATTTGTTAAACAATTTTTATTTTTATCTACAGGGAACATAAAGAATTGATATATAGAATGCATCGTTCTTTATCTTTGAGAAAGAAGGAGACATTGCATAGAAAAGGGTTTTCTTCTTGGTTGAAATTGAAGGTAAAAATATTTCTGTAATAACTAAATAAAAATAATATTTAATTAAGATTACTATTTGTTTATATTTCAAGTATCGAGTTTTCCTACAGACTCTGTTTCTGAAGAAATAAGAGCTTTGGATTTTGATCCTAATACCATGGTTTGTGCTTGTAAATCACTTGTGATCAATGGATACAAATTTATTATCACTGAACAAGCACGAAACATGAGAACACATCATAATGGTGTTATGATAACTGCCACAACAGACTGTTATGCCAGTTCATCGAACACTAGACCTCGTTCTGAAAATGTTGCTTATTATGGTGTCATGGAGAAAATAATAATTTTGGATTATTACTCACATGGTCAAGTCACAATGATGAAATTTCAATGGTTTGATTCAATGACGAGGCAAGGCACCTTTATTGATGATTGTGGATTTTGAGTTATTGACATGACTCGCACTCTTGCCACTGATGAACCATATGTATTGACATCAATGGTGAAACATGTTTTTTATGTCAAAGATCATCGTCATCCTAAATTTGGTGTAATTTTTGAAGTAAATCCCAGACATGTTTTTGATGATGGTGATGATGAAGTTGACACTATACCTACAGCAATTGGAAGTAATCCATTTATTACTTATGATGACCCCAACAACTCAATTATCAGAGTTGATTGTGAAACCGAAGTTGTGGTGGGAAATATATAGAATCATACAGTCGTGTTCTCACCTACATGTTTCACCTACATCATTCAGTGTGTGTATCCTAGTATATACCTTCATAACCCCATAAATCATCTGTTTCATTATGTTCTTTTTATCATAATGGATTTTCTATATTTTGTTTTTTGGGTTACACATTAGTTATCTGTTTTTAATTACTTCCAAATTTGTTTTCATTGCAGGAAATGACACCCATTGAAGGGAGGCGGCAGAAAAAGATGACAGATAATAATCGTCACATGGTACAGATGGGTGTTCCTCCACTCATCCCTATTGTGAGTATTTTATTTCAAATATAAATATTTCAATAACATATAATATCATGTGTTTACTTTCCTGTCAAACTTTTTTTTTCAGGATCCACCCCCCAGGCGATAGATATCTGACGAGGAGCCTGATATTGCTCCTAGTAGATAGGTTGGTGGTAGGAGGGGCGGTGGTGTCAGTGATAGACGATCATCTAGTGGTCCCGGTACTGAGGTCGGTGGTACGAGGGCTCGTGGGGCGAGAGTTAGACGACCCACTACCAAAGACGTATCTTCTACGCCCTATTTTGATCCTGGCGTGTCTTTAGGGACATATGAGATATTTAGACCTCCGATGTTTACACTACCAGCTGGCCAGACGTCTATGCCATCATCTTTTTCTTCTGGTTCATTATCACCGGGCTATTATATTCCAACTTCTTCGACTCCTGCTACGACACAGTATGTGGCTGAGGAGCATACACTGAGGGACACTCCACTGTACAGGATATTCCTTCAGCTTCTGCACCCATTGATCCGACTACCACAGGTATATGTATATAACTCTATCAAATTTTTATACAAAAATTTATTTTTAATATAACATGTATTGATATTATTTTTCATTAATAACAGATTCGTCAACAGATAGGAGGCGGGGGAGGGGGCGTACTCGCTTGCGTGCAGTATGGAACCGCCAGACACGGTTGATGGTTGAATACAATTTTGATGGAAAAAATGATTGAGAAATATGGGCAGCAATGTCGGAGTTTTTTGGCGATGCTAGCCAAATACTCTGATATCATTCCGATCATTCCTATCTCTTGGAGAAATTTGCCACCCGAAGTCAAGGATAACTCGTGGGCACAAATATGGGTAAAAAATCTATTGGATTTAATGTAATATATTTTTGTATTTAAATGAACTAAACAATTTGGTTTATGCTTCGGTTTAACTTCCTTGATGACGAAGGTGCACGGCCAGCACGTTTAAAAGAGCTATGAAAGCTTTAGAGAGCTTATAAGCATGAGCTATATGTTGGCTGGTGTGATAGAGTGGGCACGGAGTTAGAGACATTACCTATCGTGGATGACTGCCCGATAGATCAATATCGCCAAATGATTACCCATTAGGTGACTGCCAAATTTAAGGTATTAATCTCATTTGAGTTATTTAAAAGAGAGTTTTCATATTTTTCATTAATATAATCTTATTAATTATTAATCATTATTTAGGAATCTTCTGAAAAAAACAAAAAAAAAACATTGATTCAAAGCAATACCTCCACACTTTGTGGTGCACAACTATGGCAGATCATGAGAGGCATCAAGTACAATATAGTTGTTTATAATTTTTCTTTAGGACTTTCCCTTTTTAGTGGATCCTACTTAAATTATGTGATTTATTCAATAATGAATATATGATTATACTTTCACTTTATATTGATTCAATGTCATTACATAAGCAAAAAATGAATATTTAAGGACTTATCCCTCGAGAAAAATTGTTTTGCTCGAGTAGAAGAAAAAAAGATGGAACTGCGGTAAATGAACAGACCCAAGAGAAGATTGTAAGGTTTAATTTGTTTATTTCAAAGTTTAATATCTAATTTGAAATTTAATAATCTATTAATATTTTTTACATGATGCTTTAGAGGCTCTTGATGCCCAGGAGCCTGACAATTTTGGGCCACACGATCATTTATATCAGGTTTTGGGAGATGAGCTCTCTGGTCGAGTAGGTTGCCGACCTAGTAAGAATATAGTCCCGACGAGGTATTGGTCGTCTCCATGTATCTATTCTAGTACAACCGAGTTAGAACAGGTTAAGGAGCATGAAAGACAGTCTGATAAAAGGGTCACAGAGTTGGAAGTACAAGTTCAAAAAAGAGACAGAGAATTTATGACGTGTACGAGTCAACCCCGCCTCAATCCAAGGCGTGGTGTGGCCGACACCACTCAAAGTGTCTAACTTTTCTTTGAAATGGACAACAGTTTAAGTTAAAACAACAACTGACATACGGAAAACTGACCAAACATATTCGGATTCTATTGAAACTGTAGGACAACGATCCATGGGTCATATGTGACATGTAAGAGTCAACCCCGCCTCAATCCGAGTGCCGGTGTGGCCGGTACCACTCAAAGTGTCTTTCTTTTGTTTAAAATGGATGCGCTTTTAAGTAAAAAAACCACATATGGAAAACTGACCAAACAAACTCGGATACTATTGATACTTTAGGACATGTATGCATGGGTCATTTGTGACGTGTACGAGTCAACCCCGTCTCAATCCGAGGCGCGGTGTGGCCGGCACCACTCAAAGTTTCTAACTTTTCTTTGAAATGGACAACAATTAAAGTTAAAATAAAAACTGACATAGGGAAAACCGACCAAACACATTCAGATTCTGTTGAAACAGTAGGACAACGATCCATGGGTCATATGTGACGTGTAAGTGTCAACCCCGCCTCAATATGAGGCGCAGTGTGGCCGATACCACTCAAAGTGTCTAACATTTCTTTGAAATGGACAATAGTTTAAGTTAAAACAACAACTAACATACGGAAAACCAACCAAACGCATTCGGATTCTATTGAAATTGTAGGAAAATGATCCATGGGTCATATGTGACGTGTACGAGTCAACCCCGCCTCAATCCGAGGGCCGGTGTGGCCAGTACCACTCAAACTGTCTTTCTTTTGTTTAAAATGGATGTGCTTTTATGTAAAAAACGACATTCATAAAATCGACCAAACACTTTAGGATTCTGTTGAAACTTTAGGAAAATGATTTATGGGTCATTTTTTATGTGTACGAGTCAACCCCACCTCAATCTGTGGTACTGTGTGTCTGACACCACTCAAAGTGTCTAACTTTTATTTCAAATTGTCATGATTTTAAGTGAAAACAACAACTAGCATACCGAAAACCGACCAGGCGCATTCGGATTCTATTGAAACATTAGGAAAACGATCCATGGGTCATATGTGACGTGTATGAGTCAACCCCGCTTCAATCTGAGGGCCGGTGAGGCCAGGACCAGTCAATGTTTGTCACTTTTCTTTGAAATGGACAACGGTTTAAGTTAAAAAAACTGTCATACGGAAAATTGACCAAAGGTATTAGGATACTGTTTATACTTTAGGAAGTGTATCCATGGGTTATATGTGACGTGTAAGAGTCAACCACGCCTCAATCCGAGGGCCAGTGTGGCTGGGACAACTCAAATTGTCTTTCTTTTGTTTAAAATGGATGCACTTTTAAGTAAAAAAAACCCATACGAAAAACTGACCAAACACAGTCGGATACTGTTGATAATTTAGGACATGTATCCATTGGTCATTTTTGACGTGTACGATTCAAAACCGCCTCAATCCAAGGTGCAGTGTGGCCGACACCACTCAATGTGTCTATCTTTTATTTGAAATGAAAATGATTTTAAGTGAAAACAACAACTGGCATACCAAAAACTGACCCAACGCATTCGGATTCTGTTGAAACTTTAGGACAATGATCCATGGGTCATATGTGACGTGTACGAGTCAAACTTGCCTCAATATGAGGGCCGGTGTGGCCAGGACCACTCAAAGTGTCTTTCTTTTGTTTAAAATGGATGCGCTTTTATGTAAAAAAAACGACATACGGAAAACCGACCAAACGCTTTCGGATTCTTTTGAAACTCTAGGAAAATGATCCATGGGTCATTTGTGACGTGTACGTGTCAACCCCGCCTCATTACGAGGCACGGTGTGGCAGGCACCACTCAAAGTGTGTCACTTTTCTTTGAAATGGACAACAGTTTAAGTTAAAACAACAACTGGCATACAGAAAATATGCTAAATGCATTCAGATACTATTGATACTTTAGGACATGTATCCATGGGTAATTTGTGATGTGTACGAGTCATCTCTGCCTCAATCTGAGGTGCGGTGTGGATGACACCACTCAAAGTCTCTCTTTTATTTCAAAAGTAAATAATTTTAAGTGAATACAACTGAAATTTACACTCATCAACAATAGTCGCAAACTCATTTTCATGAGTTGGGTAGTTTCACTCATGGGGTCATAAGTGACGAGACTCCTAAGAAAATATATTTTCAGCATATATTATAAACAATACATGTTCAATGCAAAATTCATCACAAATCATTACATACCCAAACCTAGTATCACAAAAAAATGGGATTTGAGTCCATTTGAATGTCTTATTCAACTCTAATAGATATTTATCAAACTATTCTGCCTAATAGAATTTGATGGGTGAGGTGAATTACCACCGGAAAATTGTTGTCATATGTGTATTTTTGGGCTATTTTAGGTGTTTTTTATACTGTTTGAAGTCTGTATGTGGATTTTGTGATATTTTTTTATGCAGGTGTATAGTAGAGGGTATACTGGAGGGCTGTTGTGCACTGTTTTTTATGCACGTGTATGGTAGGGCTTCTGGAGGGCTTCTAGGGGCTGTTGTGCAGCAGCTCTAGGAAAAGCTTTACCAACGGTTTAGAACCGTTGGTATATGTTTTTCCAGAATTCTGGAAAAACTTATACAAACGGTTATGAACCGTTGGTAATTCTTTTTCCAAAATTCTGGAAAGACATGTACCAACGGTTTTGAACCGTTGGTAATGCTTTTTCCAGAATTCTGGAAAACAATTACCATTGTTCTGAACCGTTGGTAAAGAGTTTCCCAGAATTCTCAAACAGCTATACCAACGGTTTAAATGAAACCGTTGGTATAGGGCTTTCCTCACGGCTAACTGGCCAACGGTTTGGAAAACCGTTGGTATACCCTATACCAACGGTTTTCCAGCCTATACAAACGGTTATAAACCGTTGGTATAGACTACTTTTCCAATAGTGATATATATGAATTATTCCATGTTCAAGATAACATGACTCCTAATTCTAGGTTTATGATTATGTATATTTGTATATAAATATATATTTACACTATTTACTAAATTTAAATATTATACATAAATAAATTATTCCATGTTTCATGTTATTTTAATCATATGTATATATGAATTATTTTCAATGTTTATAACTATTCTTAAATATTTGATTTCGATTATTTATGAAGGTAAAACCATACATTAATCTATATTAAGAAATAATTGTTAAGAATTACGAAACATTATAAAATGGAATCATGTCATATGCATGTCATTCATAAATCATGATTATGGCCATACATCATTTATTTTCCAAGAAATCACAAACATTAATATATATATGTATGTATGTATACATAAATATATTTTTATATTCATGTAATCATGTTCATTGAATAAAATTTTCATTTATTGGAACTACCTAAAAAATTGGATTTTTATGAGAATATGAATTGATATTAATTTACCTTCCATGTAAATATGCAAAGTTTAGGTATAATGATATTTGGTAGTACCATGTTTAGAAAGTGATTTCCAATAAATATTTATATTTATAAATATAAATACAAATTTAAGTGAGTACTTGTATTTAATACAGGACTATGTTTTTAAAATAAAAACTCCAGTGGAAAACATATAAATGAGAGAGAGTGTGTGTGTGTGTTTGTAAGGAAAGCTGAAAAGGTTTTATAAAATATTGGCACATTAATATTGTAATCATGAAAGGGATTGGAGAGTGAACTCTTTAATCATGAAAATGGGTAAGTCTAGATAGTATTCAATGTTTTAAATGGCCATCATGTTTTTGTTTACAAAAGCTTTCTTAATCCTTTCCAAAAAATTGGATTGTTTTTAAATAACTTTAAAAGTATAATTATTTTCAAAGTGTTATAATATTTTATAAAAATATTTTAAAGAAATATTTTCACTATTTTTTTAATACTCCTTTCTATGAAATTTAATACTCACTCCATGTTTTAAATTTATTTTTTTCTGGTTTAGTAAAAGTTATTTATGACGTGAGATTTTTTGAGGATGTGGTGAACATGAATCCTTTTGGTTTATTTCAGTTTTGTTCAGTACACCATTTATAAGTTGTAATACATGTATCTAATTCTCTATAACTGATACCAAAAAACATCATAGAATGAATTAAATGTTGTGTATTTATTCAATCTTATTTTTATTAAAAAAAATTATACCGATTTTAATGCATTGAATCCAGAAGCATGGGTTTAGTGTGTTTACAATTTGTATTAGAGTCATGGTCAATACAATAATATAGATTATTTGTTTTTTATTTGATATAGAATATAATTTTAGTAAAATTGGTTTTTTTAAATTCTAGAGATGGAAATTCAAAATCTTCTTAAGTCCACTGAACGAATTGTGAGGAGGCCATTCATTCAATGAGGGTAAAAATGTAACATCCATGTAACTTATTTTATAATAAAATAATTTTTGAAAAATAATAATTGAAATTAAATGTTTCAATTCATAAAAAATAAAATTTGATTACATAATACTCATAAATAATTTTGATTATATGACAAATTTATAGTGTTCAATTTAATTTAAAATGAAAACAAATATTATTTTATAGTACTATATTAGATTTATTTTTTCTTATAAAAAATATTAATAATAATAAATAAAGTATGATGAATAAATTTTTTTATCTTTATGAAAATATTATTTAACAAAATATTTTAAATGAATAAATTTCTAAATTTTAATGAGAATATATTTCATATGAATAAAGAATATTGTAATACCAAATTATGTTAGTTATACACTCTGGGTATATTAAATATAAATATTCATATAAAAATATTAAAATTTATGAATGAATACAATTAATAAATAAACTATGATATTAATTATTAAAATTTAAAAATATGAAATAATGAATAATTATATTAATATATGAATATAATTAATTAGTTTTTATAAATTATTATTTTCAAAAATATAATATATATATATATATATATAAATGTTTATGAAATTGTAATTATTAAATTTGAATTATGATTAAATTAATTTTAAAAAATTATAATTTTTTTATAAAACTTTGAAATTATGATAATTTTATTATTAAATTAGAATCTCATTTTTTTAAATGAAATGGAGAAATAATAAGAACAAACGAAAATAGGTAAAAATTCTTAAATGATTAAAAAAATAAGAAATTAGGTTAATGGAAGGTGATGTTCTGTAACCTTGGTAAGGGGATTAGGTTTAGCCATCGATGAGGAGAGCTGAATTTGAGAAGGTTGAAGTGCCTAGGAGTCTATCTGAATGTGGATGGTTCATGCACACATGAAGTAAAATTGGTTGCTGGTAGGGGACTTCGAATGAGATCAGATGTCAGAAAGGGTGGATCCGGTAATGCCAAATGAGATCCCTCCAAAGTGGTATTGGGTTCATCCACTGGTGAGGATCAAAATCTAGATCTGAGTGTTTCAAATATTCATTAACCTAGTGATGTAGGTGTTTGTTTTCATTCAGAGGTGTCTAAATCTCTTTTTGAAGGAATTTTTTTTGTTAACTAGGATATTAATCATTTTATTATTCTTCTTCAACCTCTATATTCATCATTTACCCTATTATCATGTTTTTCGTCATGATCTTTATCACGATGTTAATATTTTAAAATGAAATTGATACTAATTGTTAATGTTTGGGGTCCACCAAATTTATTTTCAATTTTGAACAATATTTTTGGTCAGTATGTTCCAATTTCCACTATATTATATTATAAATATATGTTTGTATCATTTGAAATATTGATCTGAATCTGATTGAACTTATTGTTTGGTTCTTCTTTATCTCATTATTAAATATATTTTCGGATTTCAATTTTTTTTAATTAGAATATATAAATATGTTATATATAATACTTATTAGTATTAGTTTATTTAGATGTTTTTAATTATGTTTGTTCTAAAACCCACTTTTTTTGTTATTTTTCTTCCATATGAAACTATTTTATAATAGTTGAGTCAGTTATAGAAATCCACTCTCATTAGAAGGGTGAAATCTGTAAGGGGGAACATCATTATTCTGTAAAATAAATTTACACCCCAGGATTTGTGTATCTAACCTCGATAGCATGAAGTCTAAATCAACTAAGGTGAGGGATATTACTTTTATAAAATAAAATTATATTTTGAAAATTATATTTCATTAGAGTTATATGTTTTTAAGGGTTATTTTAGTTTTACAATTTATATAAGTATATTTTTATATATGTATTTCATTCTCTTAAATTGTATAAAATCATGTAAGGGTGATATAAAATTTATTTTAAAATTATGGTTATTAACTAAAAAATATTAGGGGGTTATATTTATGTTTTGTTAGGATTTTGGATTAATATAATTTATATTGGTTTAAGGTATTTTATTTATCAACAATTATGTTTTAATTTGATTCTATTTCAAGTGATATATTCAATACGTCTCACAATAAATTTATACTAATTTTCCCTTTGAGGCAAGAGATTTTACTTATGAGAGAAACATTATTTTCAAAAAATAAATTATTTAAATATTATTATCGTGAGGGATTTTATTTTATTTTATTATTTTTTGTTTTTCTAGAGTAATTGATTAATTAATTATTTTAACATTATTTAATTTTATGTTCCAGTATATTTTCAATGAGAATTTATTTCTAAAAACAATTATAAAGAAGAATTTCAAATTCCTTGTTTTATATAGATGTGATCTCCAATTTATATTTTAAAATTATGATTTATGTATATATGTATTTATTATGTTTATGAATGATATATATATATAAGTATTATTTTTTTATACTCTATTATTCATTACATCAATGTCATGTAAGAATTTTTTTTATTTTTGTAATATAATTATGTATTTATTATTCAAATATATATATATATATATTTATATGAATTATTCCATGATCAAGATCACTTGACTCCAAGTTTCTAGTTTATGATTATGTATATTTGGATATAAATATATATATATACCCACAATTTACTAAATGTAAATATTATACATGAATAGATAATTACAAGTTTCAAATTATTTTGAGCATATGTATGTATGATTTATTTTCAAGGAATATAACTATTCTTAAATAATTGATTTCTATTATTTGTGCATTTAAAAAGATGTATTAATTTATTTAAGAAAATAAATGTCAGGAATTCCAAAATTTTTTGAAATTGAATCATGTCCAATGCATGTCATTCATAAATCCTGATTAGTGACATATGTCATTGATTTTCTATGACATATCATACATTAATCTATGTAAAAATATATATATACATGTAATCATGTGCATTGAATAAACATTTTCATTAATTTTAACTACTTATAAAAATTTATTTTTATGTGATTATAAATTAAAGTACATGGATGTTAATAATCCTTCCATGTAAATATGAAAAGTCTATGTATCATGATATTTGTAAATACCATGTATAACATGTGATTTCTAATGAAGATTTATATTTATACATTTAAATATAAATATAAGTGTGTGCATGTATTTAATGCATGACTATGTTTTAAAAAACACTGATGGAAAACATTTGTATATATATAAAGAAATCTAAAAATGATTTATAAAATATTGGAACTAGAACATTGTAAACATGAAAGGGATCATGGAGTGAACCTTTCCCTCAAGAAAGTGGGTAGGTCCAGACAACATTCAACATTCTATGTGGTCATCATGGGTTTCATTTCAAAAGCTTTCTAAATACTTTCCAAAAATCACTAGATTAATTTTTAATGTGTTTTAAAAGTATATTTATTTTCAATGTATTATAATATTTTATAAACATATTTTACAATGTTTTTTTCACCAGTTTTTTTGAAAATTCCTCACTGGGAAATTCAATGTCCACACCATGTTTTAAATTTATTTTCAACAGGTTTAGTAAAAATTCTATTTGATATGAGTTTCTTTGAAAAGGCAGCGCACGTGAAGTCTCTTCATTTTTTAATTATTATCATAAATGTTTTTTTTTTAATTTGTAGGTCATGTATCTATTTCTACATAACCTAGACTGGAATAGTTACTAGAATGTATTAAATGTTTTATATTTTTTCATGTTTATTTTTTATTAAAAACAGTTACACATAATTTTTGTACAATAAATCCAAAAGCCCGGGATTGGGGTGTTTATAATAGGCCTCAAAGTGATGGATAAGAAAACTTTGTAGATTAGATGACATGTAAGAGGTAGAGTATATAGGTTAAGAAAATCTAGATTTTCTTAATTCTTAAGATGAAAATTTAGAATTCCCTTATGTCCGATGAACGAATTGTGAGGACAGAATTTTTTCATGGGAGGAATAATTTTACATCATTGTAAATTTTTTTATAATAAATGTTGTTATGAAAAATAAAAATTGAAATTAATTATTTTAATTAATCAAAATTAAAATTTTATTATATTATATAAATAATTAATAATGATTATTTGAAAAATTTATCTTTTTCAATTTACTTAAAAATTAAAACAAATATTGTTTTATAGTATTATATTTATTTGATCCATTACTATATAATAATAATAATATTAATAATAAATATATAAATAAAATAATATGAAAAAAATATTATCAAAAGGATATTTAATAAAATATATTTAATGAATAAAGTTCAAAATTTTAAATATAATATATTTCATATAAATAATGACTATTGTAATAATAAATTATGCTAGTTATAAATTATTTTTATATTGAATATAAATATTCATATTTTAATATTAAATTTAATAAATGAATCTAATTAATAAATAAATATTATATTAGTTATTAAAATTTTAAAATCAGTAGTAATGAATAATTATATTAATATACAGATAGAATTTATTTATTTTTATAAATTTTGATTTTAAAAATTAAGATATATATGTGTGTGTGTATATATACACATACATATGTATTTTAAATAATAATGATTAGTTTTGAATTATGATTAAATTGTTTTTATAAAATTATAATGCTTTGATTTATAAAAATATGAAATTAGGAAAATTTTATTATAAAATATGACATTAATGTGTTTACAAAAATAGAATGAAGAAATAATAATATATAACTAAAATGGGTAAAAATGATTAAAAAATGAAAAAATGAAGAAATTGGTTAAGGGAAAGGGGTGCATCATGTCCTAGGTAAGGGGATTAGGGTCGGCCGTTGTGGGGGGAGCCGAAGCCAAGGAGGCCTTGCCACCTGGGATTCGATCCAAATACTGAGGGTTTAGGCTAAGATGAAGTAGAAACAATTGCGGGTAGGGGAGTTCGAGCAAGATCGTTCATTAGTGAGGTTGAACCAGGTGAAGCCGAAGGAGAAGTGAAGTGGTATTTGGTTCGGTCAATGGTGATGATCGAAGTCCAGATCTAAGGGTTTCAGATCATCTTCAACCTATCGAGGGAGGATTTTTTTCATTTGTAGGAGTCTAAAAATCTTTTTGATGGATTTTTTTAGGTTAACAAAGATGATCATCTTTTTCATATTCTTCTTCGACCCCTCTATTTTTTGTTTACCTTATCATCGTGTTTTTATTCTTTTTTTGGTCATGATGTTAATGTTTTAAAATAAAATAGAAACTAATTATCAATGTTTGTGTTCTGTCACATTTATTTTTAATTTGGGAAAAAAATTTGGTCAGTATGTTTGAATTTTGTCCATATTATAATATAAATATATGTCATGTTCATTTGAAATATTGATCTGAATCTGATTGAACTAATTGTTTGGTTCTGCTAGGTCATAATTTTAAATCTCCTTTCTGATTTCAAATCTATTGCAATGAGAATATATAAATATTTTATATAAAATTATTGTTGGTATTATTATAATTAGCTTCTTTATATTAATACATCTCTAAAAACAACTTCTTTTGGTTATTTTTCTGCCATATGAAATAATTTTTATAACAATTGAGTCGACTGTATATAGACTCTCTCATTGGAAGGGTGGAATCTATAAGGAGCACTTCTTCATTCTGTAAAATAATTGTACACCCTACTTTTTTTATCCAACCTCAGTAGCTGGAAACCTGAATCTACTATGGTAAGGGAGATTAATTCGATGTATCACATTTTTATTCTGAAAATTATATTTCATTAGTTTTTTAATTTTTTAAGGGTTATTTCTATTTTATGATTTATATAAGTATATTTTGATAGGTGTATTTCATTCTTATAAATTTTATAAAATCTTGTAAGGGTGATATTAAACTTATTTTTATATTATGGTTCTTAACATCCAATTAGTAAGAGATTATATTTATGTTTTGTTATGATTTTTGTTAAATATAAATTATTCTTGTGTAAAGGATTTTATTTATCTAAAATTATGCTTGAATGTTATAATTTTTCAATGGATATATTTACTAATCTAACTATGAATTTATACTTATTTCCTCTTAGTGTCAAGAGGCAGTATTTATAATGGAAAAATTATTTTCAAACAATGATTTATTTAAATCATATTTTCGTTAGGGACTATGTTTATTTTATTATGTTTTTATGTTCTTTCGTATGATATTAATTACTTATTTTAACATGATTTATTTTTATGTTCTAGTATATTTTTAATTTGATTTTTTGAAAACTATTATATATAAAAATTTAATATTCCATGTTTTATACAGATGTTTTCTCTACGTTATATTTTAAAATTATGATTTCTGTGTATATGTAATGTTTATGTTTATAAAAAACATATATGTATTTAAGTATAATTTTTCATACTCTATGATTATTTACTTCAATGTTGTGTATGCATTATTTGTATGGGAGTAATATATTTGTGTATATATTATATAGATATATATATATATATGAATTATTCCACATTTAAGATCACTTGACTCAAAATTTAAAGATTATGATTATGTATATTTGTATATAAATATGTGTATATATATATGTACCCTATTTACAAAATGTCAATGTTATACATGAATATATTATTCCAAGTTTCAAGTTATTTCATGAATATGTATTAAAGCATTATATTCAAAGATTATAAATATTCTTAAATAATTTATTTCAATTATTTGTGTAGGTAAATACATATATTTATATATTTAAGAAAATAAAGGATAATAATTCCAATTTTTTTTGAAATGAAATCATGTCCTATAAATTTCATTCATAAATCATGATTATTGAAATAATTCATTAATTCTCCATGAAATATAATACATTAATATCTATAAATATTATTTTAAATACATATAGTCATTTCCATTGAATAAACTGTTTCATTTATCAAAAATACCTAAAAATTGATTTTAATGAGATTATTAATTAGTGTACATTGATGTTAATTAACCTTCCATGTAATTATGAAAATTTTATGTATCGTGAGATTTGGTAGTACAATGTTTAACAAGTGATTTCGAATGAATATTTATATTTATGCATTTAAATATAAATATATGTTTATATGTGAATTTAATGTATGACTATGTTTTAAAAAAAGACTGATAGAATAGGTATATATATATAAGGGAAGCTAAAAAGGGTTTATAAAACATTGGAATTTGGATATAGTAAACATGAAATGGAATGGGGTGTGAACCTATCTCTCAAGAAAGTTGTTAGTCCTAGACAACCTTCAATGTTTCAAGTGGCCTCTATGGTTTTATTTTCGAAAGCATTGTTAATACATTCAAGAAATCATGAGATTATTTTTAAAGTGTTTTCAATGAATAATTACTTTCAAATTATTATAATATTTTATAAATATATTTTATAAGGTATTTTCTGTGGTTTTTTGAGAACTTATTAATGTGAAATTTAATTCTTAACCTTATATTATATATATTTTCTACAGCTTTATTAAAAATTATTTTAGTTTTAAGCAACATTGAGGAGGCTGCATACATGAAGTCTTTTCATTTATTTTAATTTTTTTCAGAAAATTTTTGTTATGTTTTCTGTTATTTATCTAATTATACAAAAAACAGACTATAAAATTTCATGGAATATATTAAATATAGTGTATTATTTCATGTTTTTTTATTAAAAATGTCACGACCCCCTCCCCATAAGGTGTACCCCTCCTAGGCCGACAATGTAGGTAGTGAGATAATGACCCCAAAGTCCTGCCTCCAGTAGGCCCAAAATTGGAAAGTAGCACCAAGGGTATAGTAAACACATAAATGGGAGGAATTACCCTCTATGAGAACACATGAAAAAGAGAGAGAAAAAACAAACACCAAACAAATCCAAATCAGACAAAAATATAAACGAAATCCCAAGTACAGATATTTAATGACATGAAAAACTACTACAAATAAAAGGAAAAACATCAAGTACCAAAGGGAAGTAAAAAATAATAGAAAACATGAAGCCTGAAGAGCTCCTGTAACCCCAAGCTATTAGTATCCATCCTACTCTCCAACCTGCTACAAGTGACCTGAAAATAGGTTATATATACGTAGGGTGAGTATAATAGTATACTTAGAAGGATCCTCTTTATATCCTCTCATTCAGAAGTAAATAAAGCATGGTAAAGCACAATGGACAAAAAGTGAAACTAACCCATCACCTAAACAGGTATACTAAGTTCCCAACCTCATCATGGATACTCTCATCAAGTATCATATACAAGTGTATATATAATAATAAAGAATATCAAGGGTCCCCTACTACCAATTCCCCTCTAGTTTTCTACATTATCCCAATGCCTAATGTTTTAAGAATCTCTCTCCAAAAAGTCTTGCCCGCAGACACCTAGGCGAAGAACCGCAACATGAACCTCATGTAGTACAACCACTATATCCACAAAACCAAAGTAACAAGCTATTTTTCGGGAGCCACCATAGCTCGTATAACATGTATGATACGTCAGGAATTATACCTCTATCCATTAGAACCCATACACTGAGTAAGTATCCTCAATCCATCCCAGCCTATTCACGTTAAACCTGTAGTAGTCCATAGGAAAATATATCTAGAATATATGTGTGTCAATAACCACAATCCATTACAACCCTCTACACACATATATGGGGGAAACCAACTGTTATGCCTACCAATATTAGTAACAACCAAGAGAAGAGAGTGGTGCCAAAGGGGGTATTTAGCCATTCATCCTCCCACCGGATTATTGGGGAAACAAACCCCCCTGGGCTCCAAATCCCCAGTGTGTCATTTTCCCAAACTAATGGGGTGGAGTGGAATACAGAAACACAAAAATGTAGAGAATATACTGTATCTCACTACCAAACTATAGGAACAACCTATTCTTATACTCAACTAAAGTGTAACATCACTCAGAATCCTTGCATCCACTTCTAAGACTAGTTATTCTATAAGCACACAACCAATTAAAGAGCTTTATTACATTACATTATGTCCTTTTTATCAGTTTCATTTTAGGTTAATTAATTCTTTAAACATTAATTAACCATTAACAGTTATATTTCATTATCATCACTACCAAATTCCATTGTACCTTTAAATTGAAACCTCATCATTGTGTCCCATCAATATCCAACCCGTTGGATTAATATGATTTATTAACTACATTATTACTTTAATGTATTACTAGGAATTCTAGAAAAACAGTCTATGCTATTAAACATAAGGGGTCTCAACATGGTGGGTAGTTGAACTACCCATCATGTATTTTCCACCTATAGAAAGAGCGTATACATATCCTCCCTTGAGAAGATAAACACATAAATTATGTGGTATACCCAATCCATCTTAACCCCTTTTGGAAAGAGGGTATACAAAGCCATATACCTGGAAAAATGGGGAATGTAAAGCAGATAAACAACCAGCAAAATTCATCAAGAATCCAAACATTCACATACATCCCATTTCATCATCTTTAGTGTTCTCCCTGACACCAACATGCATAAACTTACACATCTCACCACTCTAGTTGTCAACTTTTTCCACAACCAATGGTCCGCCCTGCCCCCACATATCATAGCAGCCATCCTGGCTCACAACACAAGTAGTAGGAAAACAAACATCATATAAACTAGGCTCTTAGCCCTTATACAATATAGGGGGTAACATAGAACTCTACGAGTACTTATCTTTTATAAAACAATCAATTCTTTAATCTATATTGAAATAATCGACTTATTATTAATAGGTTCAAACGATGGGAATCCTAAATAGTAATCTTTCAAAAATAATTAAACATGCTTACTACATCAATTTCATTTACATAAAAATCACAATAACAACAACAACCAGATTCATTTACATGACTCTTTTTATTTGGGAAATAATTACAATTAATCCCAGTTTACATTATTTACCAATTCCCGTCAATAAAAAAATGGAAAAAAATAAAACATAGATATCTCACTATCTAAAAAACAATAGATAACAACATATGATTGATATCAATTTATTTATCAAGTTCAAATATATATTATGTCAATTCCATTATGATCCAGAGAGCTAAAACATGCTAACTCTAGAGTTGCATGTAAAATAATAGAGAAACATTGAATCCAATACATGAAATGGTTCTTGGTGTTCTTTACACAACAATGATCTACGCAACGATTCATGATAGCCTCCCTCGTGACAACTCCATCCATCCAAGGACGTCGTAGCAAGACCACACCAACCAAAACCCATAAAAAAACTCTATTAGAAGCATAGAGATAACATTATATAACTTGGAAAGGATAAACAAGAGAAAAATGATTACATAAAACACACGAATGGAGGTAGAGCATACCTTATATAAATGATTGATAAACACATAGTGCTTGCACCAAAAAAGGGGGTGTGCTTGTAGTAGGAAGAAACATCAAGGGGAAACAATCCAAGGATTATGGTGTTACCACACTACTCTTATGGGAAGAATGAATGGTTCAAGTGTCTCTCAATAAGGAAAAAAGGTAGAACAAGGGAAGAATATATGTCATCCCTTTAGAAGATTTATAGAGAAGTGGTTTAAGATACGATGGATTTTCCATTAAAAACATATCACATTAAACCAAGTGGTTTGAATAATTGAAGGAATACCGAGCCTTAGGAAAATTAATATAAGAGTTATGGATTGAATCAACCATAAATCCATTAAAACAAGGCCTTGAATGAATTTTTGGTCAAAGAAAACGTCATAGGGGAGAAACTATAGAAAGTTGGAAACACTATACACCAACACAATCTTGGAAACACAATACACCTACCGATCCTAAAACACTTTACATGATCCTAGAAACACTATACACCTACCGATCCTGGAAACACTGTACACGATCCTAGAAACACTGTACACCTATCGATCCTGGAAACTCTGTACACCTACCGATCCTGGAAACACTTTACATGATCCTGGAAACACTATACATGATCATGGAAACACAGTACACGATCATGGAAACACTGTACATGATCTTGGAAATATTGTTCACAGAATGTCTCATCGATGAACAATTCACATTAGTCTTAGTGATGGAACTTTTTACATAGGTCTTGCTGATGGAACTGTTCACATCGGTCTCATCGATGCATGGTTCACATCTGTCTCACCAATGGAATTGTTCACATAGGTCTCACCGATGTAAATATTCACATTTGTCTCACCAATGAACTCTTCACATCGGTATCACCAGTGGAACTATTCACATAAGTCTCACTGTTGTAACTCTACACATCGGTCTCACGGTTGGAACTGTTCACATCGGTCTCACTAATACTACTATTCACAGTGGTCTGACTGAAAGAAATTGTCAGATAGGTCTCTTCGATGGAACTATTCACATCAGTGTCACCAATGGAACTGTTTGCATCAGTCTCACTAATACACGGTTCGTATAGGTCTAACTGATGCATGGTTCACATAGGTCTCACTAATGGAACTGTTCACATCGGTCTCAATGATTCATGGTTCACATCGGTCTCATAGATGGAACTTTTCACATTAGTCTCACTGATGCACATTTCACATCTATCTCACCAATATCACTATTCATAGAAATGGAAATTTTGAAAAGGATAGGGGATAAGTCACATTGACCTCCCAAAACACCTCACACACTATATTTCAGCACAAGAGTGGATTGGAGAGGTCTGGTCCATTACATCATATACCTATCAAATTATTCTTGTCCTTTATAATTCAAAACCAACCTAAAAACAAATAGAAAAGGGGTCTGAAGAACCACCCATTGAGATACCTCTCAAAATAGAGCACGACACAAGAAGAAATAAAAGAAATATTCCACATAAACATGAAATTTCTACAACCACAAAGCAAACATCATTACATGAAAAGAGTTAAACAACAAAAAACTTTGGGTACTGAGCACATATCTGCAACTCACATTATATGGTACTCTCCTACATTCGAATGTGTCACCAAAAGACACAAACAAATGGGATTTAATGCCTACAAAAAACCTTCTCTTTCTCGTCTTGGATCTCTATAGGCCGCTTATCAAAGGTCACATCATCATCAACATCGATCTATCTCCATTCGATGATGTGAGAGTCATCATAAAGATAAAGACGGAGCTATGACACGTGAAAAAAATCATGTATGTAACTCATATATAGGGGAAGTGCTACCTGATATGCCATATCTCCAACTCAAGACAACACATTGAACGAACCAACAAATTCGGGAGATATCTTAAAACCGTGACAAATCCTTCACTACCCATGATGGGGAGTCACCTTTAAAAACTCATGATCCCCAAAATCAAACTTCAACGGTATCCTACTTTTATCGGCGTATGATTTCTGATAATCCTTAGCTGTCTTCATCCTCTCACGAATCACCCAAACCATCTCTGTCGTATTCTATAATAGTTATAGTCCGAGAATTTCTGACCCTCCAACCCCAGTCCAGCACAATGAAGAATGGAATGGTCGGCCATAGAAGGCTTCCAACTGTTCCATTCCGATGGTGGAGTGAAGACTATTGTTTTAAGGGAACTCCACCAAGGGTAAGTGTCTCATCGACGAACCTCCATAATCTTGGACACAAGAGTGAAAAATGTATTCAAGAGTCTAGATGGTCCTATCTATATGACCATTTGTGTGTGGATGAAAAGAAATGCTAAGGAATATTCTATAACCAAAATCATGTCAGAGACCTCTCCATGTCCAAGGTGTAAAATGAGGATCTCTATTGGATATGATCATCCGGAAGACATTGTGGAGACTCACCACCTCCTCTAGATACTGCCCTGACAAAACATCTACTGAGCTCAACTCCTTGATCGCTATAAAGTGGGCAGATTTTGTTAAACAATACACTACCTCCCAAATAGTTTCATGTCCTCCATGGGATTGAGGTAAACCAATAACAGAGTCTGTTTATATGTCCTCCCATTTACACTGAGGAATATATAATGGCTGGAGAAAACCATTGGGTACGCGATGCTCAACCTTCACCTTTTGGTAGACCAAACATCGAGACACAAACTCCACAACTCCATGCTTTATCTTAGGACACCAAAACGGGCACCTCAAATCTTGGAACATATTTTTCATTCTAGGATGTAAATCTAAAGGCGAACTATGAAACTCTTTAAGAACCGTCTCACGCATCACCAAAAGAAAAAAATCTTTCCCCATGATAAAACACTCATTTTTGTTCGTCCTCATCCCAAAAATCGTGGATGATAAGAATGAAACATTCCTCGGACCCATCCGTAGGTATCTCTCGCCAACAAACGCCTCCAGATCTTCATCATCATCAAAGAACACCACCTGCCTCCAGAAGCAATCCATGATAGCATACACTGAATACAACCAATATATGATGAGGATTACATCTTATGGTAGTATTTGTAAACATAGGAAGTTTCTCCAAGAGTGGTTCATCCCCATCACTATCTCAATGTCTCCACATACTTCAAACAAGTCATCTCGACCTCCAAATGGCGTAGTCGATGACAAGGCCACTAGAATCCTCTCTAAATCATGTACCAAATCATGGGAGAGGGAATGTGATATGAAGGAGTGTGATGATCATGAATAAAAAAAGGCATACACCCAAGTAGAAAACAAGAAAATTTTACATCAAACAATGTTTGGCTCTCCTGGATCATGAAGCACTAAAGAATGAAGCAGACCACGACCTCGTCCACAGCCTCTCTGATCCTGATGATGGCCACCACCATGGCTTCACTCTAATCTCTATGGATGGGGAGCATCACGGGGTTGTTCTCTACATGTCCAATCTGGTCTCTACTAATCCAAAGCTGGAGCAATCTGCTACCACTGCCTCAGCTGGAACTGCCTCAACCGAGGATCTTTGAGTGAAACACCTGGTGCACAATGACTTCCCTCGGAGGTTGGAAGCTCTAGATGCTGAATACCTCGTCCTCCACAAGAAACACATGCACCCAATCCTTTGGAATAGTCCTGATATATGCCTCCCCAAAAGAAATGAGATGCTGAGGGCTGGGACCTACCCTCGGCCGAATGAAAATTCTTCTACCCTGAAAATCGGGAACCCAGGACCACAACTCTTCTTCATGAATAATCTTGAAGACTCCACAATTTTAACAATACAGTTTCGTCTAATTTCATCTCGACGACCTCTTCCCTCAACATCACCTTAATATTTGGCATCATTATAAATGGGGTGACCTGGCACTAGATCTCTGGATGCAATGCCTCTTCGAAATTCCACTACCAAGCCTCCCTGTCGGAAAAAATGTCTAAATCATATCGTAAAAGGTTCCTAAAACATATTACAAACTCTCGCACACTAGATCTCCCCTGTTGATAGGTAATAAGCTCCTGGCGATTGGACACCTTCACGTTCCCAAACAGAAACTCGACTCTGAACATGTCTCAAAACTCCTCCCATGAGATTTCCAACTCCTAGAAATTCCTAAGGAACAAGAACCACCACTACCTTGGTCCACCATGTAGAATCGTCACAACCAAGGGAAAATAGTGCTCCTTCTGAGCATAGATGTAAATGAAGGTTATCTTAACCTCCACCAACTAGTCTTTAATGAATTTATCTAAACTGGATCCCTCGTAATTAAATAGACTCATGAGCTAGAACTCTTGCAGTGTCCTCCTCCAGGGGTCATCATCGTCAAACTCTACCCTATAGAGATCTGATGGTGCAACCTACTGGACATCTTCTATGTGAACCTGATGAAGATGTCGACCTAGAGCCATACCTAAAAATTAAAAAAAATAGTTAGATCTCCTAAACCTGGAATCTGGAAGAGTCAACATTCATTAATAGTTTTTTTCATTTTAGGTTATCTTATATGAAGGTTTACCAATTCAAACACAGGCACAAAGAAGAATGATTCATGATCCTTTCCAATGTCTATACCTGCAACTAGTATCACCTCATTTAGTAGCCACTGTAAACTTAATGGTTTGTGCATCATATCACAGGGGGGCCCTAAATTAATATGTATCATCTGATATCCATTGTTTACATCACTTTATAAACTTGTCTGACACCATTTCCCTACCAACCCATGCAATCTCACATGTTTCTAACACAAAACTCTATCCTATCCCTCAACCAGATCTATGATACCACACTGTTATGACCCCCTCCCCAGAAGATGTACCCCTTTGGGCTGGCAATGTGGGAAGAGAGATAATGACCCACAAGTCTTGACTCCAGTAGGCCCCAGGCTGGCAACTAGCACTGAGGGTATAGTAAACACACAAATGGGAGGCATTACCATCTAAAAGAACACAAGAGAAAGAGATAGATAAGAATGGAACAAACTAACTCCAACTCCAACTACAATATAAAATAAATCCCAAGTAAACATATGTAATGTCATTAAAAACTACTAGAACTAAAAAGAAAAACTACAGGTACTAAAAGAAAGTAAAAAATAGTAGAAACCATAAAGCCCAAACAGCTCCTGCTACCCCAAGCTAGTAGTAACTAACCTAATCTTGATCCTTCTCCAAGTGAACTAAAAAAAATTTATATACATAGGTTGAGTGTAATAGTATACAAAGTTGGATCCTCCCTAGATCCTCTCATGAAAATGTAAATAAAGCACGCTAAAGCATAGTAAACAACAAGGGAAAGTAACTCATCACCTAAATAGGTATACTTTATTCTCATCCTCACGATTGCTACTCTCACCAAGTATCACATACATGAGTATATAATATAATAAATAATATCAAGGGTACCTCGCTACCGCTTCCACAATAGTTTTATTCTTTTCCCAAATGACGTGCATCCTAAGCTTCTCTCTCCAAAAATTATTGCTAGCAGACACCTAGGAAAAAGCACCACAACATGAAAATCGTGTAGTAAAACCACCACATCCATAAATCCAAAGTATCCAGATAGTTTTTGGGATCCACCAAAGCTCACATAACATGTATCATACGTCGGGCATTATACCTCAACCCATTACAACCCATATAATGGGAAATGATCCTCAAGACATCACATCCTATACATGTTACACCTATAGTAGTCTATAAGAAACTATATCCAGAATATGTGTGTGTGAATAACCACAAGCCATTAAAACCCTCTACACACGTATATGGGGAAAACCAAACATTGTGCTTACCAGCATAAGTAACTACTAAGTTAAGAGAGTGGGGAAAAGGGGGAAGTCAGCCATTCATCCTATCACTGAAATGTTGGGAATAACACCCCCAGGGCCCAGAATCCCCAAGGTTTCAGTTTACCTAATAACAGAGTGTATTAGCATATAGAAACACAAAAATGTACAAAATATACTATATCTCAGAACAACACTATGGGAATAACCTAGTATTAGACTCAACTATAGCTAACGTCTCTCAGACTCCCGAATGACACTTCTAAGACTAGGTATTCTATAAGCACACAACCAATTAAATATCTTTATTACATTATGGTATTCCCTTTTTATCAGTTTTAGTTTACATTAATTAATTATTTAAACATTAATAAACCATTATCAATTATATTTCATTATCATCACACCAAAATATCATTGTTCATTTAATTTGAAACCTCAGTATTTGCGTCCCAACATGATCCAAACCCTTGGGATAACATCATTTATTCATTAATTTATTAACAACTTAATTAATTTAGCATATTCCTAGGTATAATTGAAACAAAAATCCTATGCTACTAAACACAAGGGGAATGTAAACGGTGGGTATTTTAACTACCCATCAAGTCATTTCCACCTATAGCAAGAACGTAGACCCATCCTCCATCAAGATGAAAAACACGTAAAGCACGTGGAATACCCCGCACATCATCTCCACATTTGGAAGAAGGGTATGTAAGACTGGTTTCTTTGAGTAGTAGGTAAATTAAAGCAGATAAACAACCAACAATATTCATCAAGCATCCAAATATTCACATCCAACTCATTTCATCACCTCTGGTGTCCTACCTAAAACCCACATGCATAAACTGATGCATCTTGCCAATCCAGGCATAAACTGTTACCACAACCAATGGGCCTCATTACCCCCACATATCACAACATCCATCCAAGATCACATCACAACATAACTAGTAGGGAAACCGGCATCATATAAACCTGGCTCTTGGCCCTTAAACAAGCAAGAGGGTAACTCCGAACCCTATGAGGAATTATCTTTTATCAAACAACCAGTTCTTTATTCCATCTTGAATTAACCAATTTATTATTCATAGGTTCCAATGACTGGAAACCTAAATAGTAATATATCACAAATAATTAAACATTCGTACTAAATATATTAGATTACATAAGAAATACAATAACAAAATTAACCAGATTCATTTACAGGCCTCTTTATCTTTGAAAAAATAATTGCAATTATTAACATATTACATTATTTACCAATATACATCAAGAACATAATTCTATCAAATAAAGAAAAGTTATCATACTATATAGTAGAATAATAGTCAATAACAAATGATCGATATCAATTTATATATTGGGTCAAAATATTTATTATGTCAATTCCATTATGACCCAGAGGGATAAAAAATGTTAACAATAATTTTGGACGTAAAATAATAGAGAAGCAATGAAACCCTACCTTAAACAGTTCTTGAAGTTTTGTAAATGAGAATGATCTACGTAACATATCATGATTTCCTCCCCAATGAAAAATGCATCCACTCGAGGACACCGTAGCATGGCAGCAGTAAACAAAACCTAGGAAAACTCTATTAGAATCTTGCATATCACATTACATAACATGGAAAGGAGAATGAAGTGAAAAAGGATCGAAGAAAACACAGTAATGGAGGTAGATCATACCTTTTATCGATGATGGGTCGATAATTTCTCCTTGCACCAAAACAAGGGGTGTGCATGCAGTTAGAAGAAAACATATGGGGAAAAAAATACAAGGATTAATGTTCAATCAAACTGCTCCTATGGTAATAAGGAATGGTTAGAGCATCTTGCACAAGGGAATAAGAAGGTAGAACAAGGGAGGAAGGCTTGTTTTCCCTTTAGAAGATTTATGGAGTACTGGTTTAATATACACTGGATTTTCCATAAAATGTGGATCACATTAAACTATATTGTTCTAAAAAATTAAAGACATCCAGAGCCTTATGAAAATTAATATACAAATTATAGATTTGAATGGGCCTAAAATCCCTTAAAAGGCCTTGAATTCATTTAACATCAATGAAAAAGTCAAAGGGGTGAAACTGTATGAAGCTTGAAACATTGTACACCTACCTGATCCTGAAAACAATCTATACCTACCGATCCTAGATACACTATACACGATCCTGGAAACATTGTGCACCTATCGATCCTGGAAACACTGTGTAAGATCATGGAAACACTGTACACCTACGGATGCTAGAAACATTGTACACCTACTAATCATAGAAACACTGTACATGATCCTGGAAACAATGTACATGATCATAGAAACACTATACACGATCCTGGAAACATTATTCATAGAATGTCCCACTGATGAACTATTCACATTGGTCTCACCAATGGAACTATCCACATAGGCCTCACCTATGGAACTATTCACGTCGGTCTCAACGATGGAAATGTTCACATGGGTCTCACTGAAGGAAGTGTTTACATAGGTCTCATTGATGGAATCATACACATCAGTCTCATTGATGCACGGTTCACATAATTCTCACCAATGTAACTGTTCACATTGGTCTCACTAATGGAACTATTCACCTCAGTCTCACAGATGAACTATTCACTTTGTTCTAACCGATGGACTGTTCACATTGGTCTCACCGATGGAAATGATCACATTGGTCTCACCGATGGAACTGTTCACATAGGTCTCACATATGGAACTGTTCACATTGATCTCAACGATGGAACTTTTCGCATCGGTCTCACCGATCGAACTGTTCACATCGGTCTCACTAATGGAACTCTCCACAGTAGTCTCACCGATGGAACTGTTTACATCTCTCTCAATGATGCACGGTTGACATCAGTCTCACCAAAGCACAGTTCACATTAGACTCACTGATGGAACTGTTCACATTGGTCTCACAAATGCATGTTTCACATCGATCTCACCGATGGAACTGTTCACATCTATCTCACCGATGCATGGTATACATTAGTCTCACTGAATGCACTATTAAAAGAATTAGAAATTTGGAACAATGTTGGGGATAAGTCACCTTGACCATCTAGAGCACCTCAGACGCCAGATTTCACCAAAGCAGTAGACCGGAGAGTTTTGTGCCATTACAAAATAAAATTACACCTATTTCTTATATACATAATCTAGAACTGTATGTTTGTGGAATTAACAATTGGTATAAAAGATATAGTGTAGGAAACTTTGGAGACTAGATGTCGTCTTATCAATAGTGTATATATGTTTAGAAAATCTAGCATTTCATAATTTTGAAGATAGAAATTTCGAATTTTCTTATGTCTGATTAACGAATTAGGGGGACAAAATTATTTAAATGGGTGGAATATCACATCCTAGTAACTTTTTTTATAATAAACTATGTTATGAAAACTAATAATTTAACTTAAGTATTTTAATTAATAAAAATAAAATTTGAATACATATTACTCATATGTAATTGTGATTATATGATGAAGTAGTAGTTTGATATTTAATTTAAAATTTAAACTAATATTGTTTTATAGTATTATATTTATTTGATTTTTTCTTATATATAAAATAATAATAATAAATAAAAGATTATGAATACAAAAATTTATGTTTATGAAAATATTATTTTATAAAATATTTTAAATGAATAAATTTATAAATTTTAAAGATAATATATTTCATATAAATAATGAATATTGCAATACTAAATTATACTCGTTATAAATTTTGATTATTTTGAATATAAATATTCATATTTTAATTGAAAATTTATTTAATGAATCCAATTACAACACTAACTATGATATTATTATTAAAATTTCAAAATTTCAAATAATGAATAATTAAATTAATATACAAATATAAATAATTTGTTTTTATTTTATTCTATAAAACATGAAATATATATATACACACACATATGTATATGAAATTATATTTTATTAATTTTGAATTATGATTAAATTTCTTGTATAAATTTAAAATGTTTTGTTTTTTAAAACTATGAAATTATGATAATTTTTTTATTAAATTAAATTTCATTTCATTAAAAAATGAAATGAAGAAATAATCAGATGAAATGAAAATAGATAAAAATATAGTTAAATGTTTAAAAAACGATGAAAAAGGTTTAAGGGAAAGGGGGTTTATTGCGGCCTGGGTAAGGGGATTAGGATTGGTCATCAAGGGGAGAACTAAAGCCAATGAGGTCAAGCTACCTATGAGTCGATCGAAATGTCTAGGGTTCAAGACAAGCCAATGGTGAATCATATACTAGACGGTGGGTCTGAGCAAGATGGGTTGCTTGCGAGGGTGGACAAGGATATTATGAATGAGATCTGAAGTGGTTTAGGGTTTGGTTGTAGGCATGGATCAAAATCCAGATCTGGGAGTTTTAGAAGTTCTTTAGCCTAGTGAGGTAGGTGTTTTTTCTTTCATTGGTGCATAAATCTATTTTTATGGATACCTTTTGTATTAACTTGAATGATCATAGTTTTCTTCTTCATTTTCAACCCATCTATTCATGATTTACCGTATTTTCATGTTTTATTCATGTTGTTTTTTAGGATGTTAATATTTGAAAATAAAATCGAATCTAATTATTAATATTTGTAGTTCTTCACATTACATATGAAATTTGAAAAGTCATTTTATTTAGTATGTGTCAATTCCATCCATTTTATAATATAAATATATGTTTGGATTGTTTAAAATATTCATATGAATCTCATTGAACTTATTGTTTTAATATTATTTATTAGAGTTTTAAATCTCTTTTCAGATATAAAATTAGCTATAATGAGAATATATAAATATTTCATATCAAAGACTTATTGGTACTAATTTATTTAACATATGTAAAATAATATTTCTTGACAAAATACTTTTTATTTCTTATTTTCTTTCAATGTGAAACTATTTTTATAACAATGGAGTCGGCTATATAAAGGCACTCTCAATGGAATGGTGTTATTCATAAGGGGGTAATTTATCGTTCTTTAAAAAAAATTGCACACCCTTCTTAGTGTATCTAAACTCTATGGCAAGTAGTCTAAATCCACTAGGGTATGGGATATTACTTCTATAAAGACAATTTTTAATTTGAAAGTTATAATTAATTTGTGTTTTAATTTGGTAATGGTTATTTCTATTTTATAATTTATATAAGAATATTTTTATGTGTCTATTTCATTCTTCTAAATTTTATAAAATTCATATATGGTTGATATTTAATTTATTTTTAGATTATGGTTCTTGAATTCTAATTATTATGATATTATATTTTTGTTTTCTTAAGATTTTGGTTAAATATAATTTATTCTGGTGTATGGGGTTTTATTTATCATAAATTATGATAAAATTTTATTTTGTTGAAAGTGATATTTTTACAAAGTCACATAATGAATTTATACTAATTTTCTCTTATTGTCAAGAGATATAATTTAGAAGGAAAATATTATTTTATTGCAAAAAAAATTATATAAATATTATTATCATTAGGGATTGTACTTATTTTATTATGTTTTGATGTTCTATATTGGAGACTAATTATTTATTTTAAGATGATTTATTTTTATGTTCAAGTATATTTTAAATGAAATTTTATTTCTGAAAAATATAATATATATGTATTTCAAATTACATGTTCTATATAGATGTGATCACCATGTTATATTTTAATATTATAATTTAGGTATATATTTAATTTTTAGGTTTATGCATGATATATATATATATATATATTAGTATTATTTTTCATTCTCTATTATTATTTACTTCAAATTCATGTAAGCATTATTTTTATGGGTGTAATAAATTTATATATTTTTTATTCAAATATATATATATATATATATATAAATTATTCCACTCTCAAGATCACTTTACTTTTAATTTCAAGTTTATGATTATATATATTTGGATATATATATATACACTATTTACTAAATGTCTAGATTATACATGAATATATTATCACAAGTTTCAAGTTATTTCAAGAAAAATGTATACATGTATTATTTTCAATGCTTATAACTATTCTTAAATAATTAATCTCAATTACTTATGTAGGAAAAATCATGTCTTAATTTATTTTTGAAAATAAAGGTTAAGAATTCAAAAGATTTATGAAATGGAATCATGTCATATGCATGACATTCATAAATAATGATTATGGTCATAAATCAATGATTGTCCATGACATAACATACATTAAAATATGTAAATATATATGTATATACATTTAATCATCTTTATTTAATAAACTTTTTCTTTTTTAATAATTACTTACAAAAATCGATTTTATTTATATTTTAAATTAATGTACATGTATGTTAACTAAGCTTCCTTATAAATATGCAAAGTCCATGTATTATGATATTTGGTAGCACCAAGTCTAACAAGTTATTTCCAATGAAGATTTATATTTATACATTCAAATATAAATATAAGTGTGTACATGTATTTAATGCATGCCACTGTTTTTAATACAAAGAACTCTGATAGAAAATTTATTATCTATATATATGTAGGGAAATATGAAAATGATTTATAAAATATTAGAACTTGTATATTGTAAATATGAAATGGAGCAAGGAGTGAATCTGTCCCTCATGAAAGTGGGTAGTCTCAGACAACCATCAATGTTTCAAGTGTCCAAAATGGTTTTGTTTTCATAATCATGCTTAATCCATTCCAAAAATCAAAATATTATTTTTAAATTTTTTTTCAAAGTATAATTATTTTCAATGTATTATAATATTTTTTAATGATATTTAAAAAAGGTATTTTAATTGGTTTTTTTATAAAATTATTAATTAGAAATTAAATTCTTACCCCATGTTTTAAATTTATTTTCTATAGGTTTAGTAAAAATTCATTGTGAAGTGAGTTTCCTTGAGGAGGTAGTGCATGTGAATCCTTTTCATTTATTTATATTATTTTTATAATTTTGTTAATTTGGAAGGATTGTATATAATTCTATAGATCAAATACCGAAAAAGTTCAAAGAATTTGTTAAATTTTGTTTATTGGTTCAAGATTATTTTTATTAAAAATATTTACACATCATTTTTTTGTGATGAATCTGGAAGCATGGCTTCCTGGAATTTACATCATACATAACAAAACCATGTAATTCAAAGTGGACACTTATTATTAGTTTCCATTTTTTCTATAATATAAAAATATAAAATAAATAATGATTTATTTTCATTGAAAATAATCACAACCTTCATATTGTATTCTTCATTTACCCATCCTTTAACAATGTGAAAAAACATTAGGAAATGTGGTATGAGCACAAAAATATCAGTAAGGGAAATAAGAAGAAATAAAACCATCAGTCCAATGAAAATCATGAAAACTCATATAATATTTAACTTTATCTTAGAACGTCATTGAGGGTATGAAATAAAAAAATCACATGAAAAAGCACGATTTTTTCTCGAATAAATCCTTCAACGCCCATATCATGAAGTTAAAAACCATTTTCAGTAACTTAGAGTATCACATTCATATCCCTTTTCAAACCAATGTTAGAAGTAACTAGAGCCCCATTATATCTATTAGAGAATCCCTTTGGTAACTACATCCTTATTTCTTATTAAGATAAGGAGCATTACCCAATTAATTGGAGATCTATCTACCCACACCCATCATTTTATAAATAACAAGATCACTCGATTCTATTCAGTAGGACCCATCATATAAGCTATAACAGGATCACCCGACGTTACTTGGGTGCACCTGTTTCTCATTTGTAATGCTATGGTACCATATCATGAATAAAATATTTTTAGGATTTTAATTTTCTATAATAAAACATTTGAAAAAATGTTTTATACTTTTAATAAAATTTCATTTGTTTATCGAAATACTCTTTTCTTTTTTAAACTCATTTTTTATTTTAAAATGCACTTTTATATTAAAATAACTATTTTTAATAACCAAATTCCAAAAAATGGTTAAATGGATTTCATTTTAAAAAAACCTGAAATCTTTTAATGTATCTACAAATCAAATAACAATAATGATGATGGAAAAAAATCATTGTCTTCATGTAAATTAAAAATATAACATTCTTTTTTCATTTTTCAAAACATCCTATATAAAACATGAAAAAGTTTCCTTAAAAAAAACAAGGTGAATAAAATATATAATTTAATTTTAAAATATTTTATGTATCTATAACAACATACATAAAATAATTTTAAAACGTGTATATGGAGAAGGAAGAGTTTTAAGGAAAATGTAAAAATGAGATTTTATTTAAAGAAATTCACTTATCACCATGGAAATATTTGAATAATAATACCAATGAAATAATAATATTTTAAGAAAACATTAAATATCAAGATAAAATAAAAATTCATGATTTATAGTTTCAAATATTTATTATATAAACCACATAAAAAGTATAGGTTCAAAAAATCAATATATACCACTATGAAGGGAAATTAAGTGATGTCACTTTCCTTGAGTATGACTTGTCACATGTGTCTTTATATTCCTTTATAATAAACATATTTTAATTATGTACATTATTTATAACATTTTTCAATTTTATTACTAATTTTATATAACTTATTTCCATGTTTTATATAATTACTTAATGAAATATGTTTACATCTTTTGTTTTGACCATATTCCCCATATGTGTCAAAAAGGACATTTGTTGGTTGAATTTGGCCAAATATATAATTATTTAAAAAAAATTAATAGAGATATTCTTATCATTTTCATATATCATTTATACTTGTAATATTTATCATGAAATATGGGTTTTATAAATGTTGTATGTTAGAATCATGTAAAAGGTAGATCATACATACGAATGAGAATCATTTTCCATTTTTCATTGATGATTATAGAAAAGTGTAGAGTAATATTTTATATTTAATTAATTATGATTATATAATTTATATAATATTTTTTCTCTAAATATTCTTATATATATCATAAATTTTATTTTGTGATGAAAATATAGTAAAATAGCTTTGTGAAGGCGGTAGTCCACACGTTCATAAACGATATTATCATATCAATAAGTGAAAAGGTAAGAAAATAAATAATATATTATCTTTTAGGAATGATAAATATGTCATTAATATAATAAATATTGCATTTATTTCATATATATTTTTCATATTTACACTTATTACCTTCTATGTAATACAATAGTAAAAAAATCGCATCTCTTCACGAGGTGGTAGTTCACTATACACATGAGCGGCATAATCATAAAACGTATTGAATATAAATAAACATATATATATATAATAAATTGAATAAAAATTTATAATTATTTAATAAATATTATATATATATTTTATATCCATCATCATACCCAACCGTGAGAGATGCTAATAGAAAAATTAATGACATTGGTTCGTGAAGTGGTAGTTCATCTTACACAAAATGAGGATTTCATTACTAATATTTTGAATAGAAGATTAATTTAAGTTATTAAATTAATATAATGACATATTACTGTGTTTACTATTTAATTATATCATATAATCATTTTTAAAGAAAAATTTAAGGAGGTGGAGGAAGAAATAAAGAAAAACCCTTGCAGAAGAGTCTTACCTCTTCTTTGGTAAATTATTTTTGTTTGCACCATAGGCCTTGATTGGTTGGATTTATTATAAAAATAAATTTTCAAGGATTATATAAAGGAGGTGTAGAAGTTTTTTTTGTATTGGATGAACCATTGAATTTTTATGGTGTGAAGAGTGGAGGAGATGTGGTGACCTTTTATAAGTGAGGTGTGTCAAACACTTATAATTTTTTAATGGAATGAATTCCGCACATTTGTTTTTAATGTAAAAATTATCTAATAATAGAACATTATCAAAATATAATTCATTATGTATAAATATTTATTTTTAATATAATTTAAATTTTTAGGCCATCTTAACCCTTATCATTTAAACCAATGTAAATCCACGTTTACCATAAACAGGGTAGTTATTTTTTACTTTATTCACTATTACGTTTGGTAAAAAATTATTTTGATCGTATTAGATATTGTATATTATTATTATTCAAAACAATTAATCCATTTTAACAAATTCAATTCACAAAAGTTGAAAATTCATTTTAAAACTAAACCCACAATGTGAAGAAAATGTGGGTTTTCAAGAAAAGTAATTTTAAATAAATTGATAATTCTATATTAACTCTATGAATATTAACAATAACTGTATGAAAATAAATTAATAGTTATTGATATATGATCTATTAATATAATTTAAAACATTCCCCATTGGGTATTGTTTTAATTAATTAAAAAGAAGAAATGTTATGCAATTTAAAACAGCTTTTAGAAAAACCCAATTTTAAACACAAAAACAAACATATACTAAAATAATATATAAATTTTATTCTATATTAATTTAGTGGATTATGTATTAATAAATACTTCTTATATAACTTTAAATAATATTTAAAAATAATGAAAATTTTATGTTACTTAATTTATGAAAAAGTTTTTTACAGAAATTAATATTTCTTTCTATTCATTGAAAGTCTATATTCTCTGAAGAATCCAAACCCTTCAATATATGAAAATTTTTATATTATCATTTCAAAAATTATATTTATATTTTAAATAAATAATCCAATAATTTATAAATTATACTTTTAAATAAAATCCGTATATGAAAATGGTTTAGTTAAAACTATTTTCTTTTTGATCTAAAAAATAATGTAAATTATTATAGTGAATAAAACTCTCTAATTTATATTAAAAAAATATGAAAATAATTTATTCTATAATTAACTAGTTTGTAACATAGGTGGTATTGCTAAATTACATAAAGATTAAATGATTAAAATTTTTTTTTTCTCATCAATAATTTAAAAACCAATAATTGAAATGAAATAAATAACACGGTTATTAGAAAAACATTTAAAATATTATAAAAATAATAATTTTTATTTTTTCAATAAAAAAAAAAAATATTTCATAATATTCTTAACTTTATTTTTTTAAAAAAAAGACATTAAAATTATTCAAGAAAATATTATTAACATCATTTATTTAAAAAATGAAGTTAATAATACCTGTGTAATTTATATTGGGTCAGATATTAAATAGTTGGTTTGAAAAATATCGTCAACGGTAGTTATTAAATAAATAATTATAAATAATAAAGCTGTATTTATTTTTCTAATATCTGTTCGGGTATACACATTTACTTAATTTATATTGAGAAAAGATACAATATAATATTCCCTTTATATTTTGTTCAATTTTAAATTTTTTTCTAATGTTAATCTGAATTTTATCCTCCAAAATGGTAATAAATTAAACGGATGAATGGTCTTCCACCAATTAATGAATTTTTTTCTGAAAATTGAGAATTTTATTCTTCACCTTCTTTGATCTCATAACTTCTTAAGAAAAGGACTTCCTAATTAACTCTTATAATTTTATGAAATTAAACATCTCTATTTAAATCTATTCATATTCTATAATCTCCAGTAGTTCAATAATAGTAGGGTGGACCACATTGTTCATAGAAATAACCATCAAATTAAAAACATTACCTCTACTTGGGAAAACCTGATTTATAAAAATAGATAGACTAGTTTGAAAAAAAATTATTGTCTATGAAATAAATCTTGTTGTGGTTATAACTTTGAATCTAACTCTAATAGGGATTAAAAATTAATATTTTCATGATTTTTTAAAGTACATGTGTGCACATTTACATACACATCACAAACATTCATTTTTTTTGTATTTTACAACAATTTTTTGATATAAATTACCTCTAAATGATAATTATAAACATAAACCAAAACATGTATAAGTGAATTAAATCCATACTGAAAATGTCTATATTTATCAATGTTTTAAAAATTAATAGATTTGAATAAAATCATATAAATATTGCATGTTTAACCATATTGGGAGATCCCCCTCAACTAATTCTTTCCAATAATGAAAAACCATTAACTCACATATTAAGTACATGACTACAATAGACAGAAGAATAAGGTGTATCTATTTGATTTCTCAATTAAAGAGGTGGAGATGAGTAACATGAGAATATTTTTTAATTTTACACTCTTTTTAGTTGAAACATCCTTCTATAATATATTAATTAGTGTAGTTTCTTTATTCTCACCATACTAAATTATTATTTTAAATTTTATCTTGTTTACTAGAAACTCTTTGTTCAAATGATTACATTTCTGTTTATGTTTTAACCCCCTTTTAGCATAATCATTCTTGATAGGTGTTGTTGGTGATTTTACTTTACTCTTCATTATTTTCTCATATTAAAGAAACCATGTCATGTACTTTTACATAATTGTTAAATCCTTACAGAACCAACCATACAAAATTTAAATAACTTTTGTACTACCCTCTTTATGTATCCTCTCAAATTCTTCACAATGAGTGCTAACCACAAATCCAATCCTAGTGGCTATATTTTGGATAAATTACCTTTTGTATTGAAGTATTTTCCCTTCACCTAGATAGTCATGCCCATCTTGCAGTGGTAAATTATGTAAAATATCTTTCCATTTTGGATTCAGTTCATCCATATAAATTTGACAACCATCATTTAATTTTTCACTAACATCTTTGGAACACTTGGATTTACAATATTTTTCCTTGTATTTAATCCAAAGTAATACTTCTCATTTTTATTCATTCATTTCCCTCTATATTGTGTCCCTATTTTCAAGTAAACATGAGATATGTGTGGGTTGGTAAAAACCAAATCACCTGAAAACATGGATAATATTACTACCAAACTCCTAGAAGTTATAACATTCCTAAAGTATATTCTTATGAGATAGTTTTTAAATTTTTTATATAATTTTTATTCCATTAGTAGGTTTGATCATGATTTTAATTTGTATCCCCCTTTTTATATGAAATATAAAACTTATAGACACTAACATATTTAATGGAATGTTTCTTCATTATAATCACCTCCAAATTTGGATTATTTTTTTGTCTTCATTTATTTTTCTCCTCAACATTATCTAATGTTGAGATTTATATCTCTAAATTAATATAAATAGATTTTTTATACATAAAATTTTCTGGGTTATTGGATATAGTCTTCTATGATATTGAGGGAGATTCTTCTCCAGTGGATACAATGATTCCATTACTAGTAATATGTGACTTATCTGATTTGAGACATAGTTCATTGGTACCTCTAGTAGTGTTTCCCTTATCTTCCATTTATAAACTCTCATATTATGTCACATCGTTATTATTTAATTTTCATTAAATATTTATAAATATCATGTAGAGAAAAAAACATAGACTCAATATACCTTAATCTATTTTCCTATTAATTTTTTACCTTATGAACATTTTCCTCATGAGGTTTTTACATGAAACTAAGAAAATGTCCTTATACTTGATTATTTTTCATTTTAATTATAGTTATGATTCCTTGATAATAATATTTTATTTATATGGGTCATCTAATTCATAGATATTTTACTTAATAATAGTTATGAACATTAATTTTCAAACAATATGGTATTTAAAATTATCTTCATGTATTGAAAATATTTCCTTATAAATTTTTCAAGACTGCCCCCTAGACATCAATCCATTGATGTGGGATTCAAAAAAAAAAATATAGAGCCAATTCCATTTTCATTTCCTTCACATTTTCTTTATTTTGAAACATCTAATCATATATAACATTAATGAATTCAAAGAAATATGTGACAGAATCCCCATGAATTTTTTATTTTTATTCCTTAACATTAGACTAAAGGTCTTTAAAACATTTTCCATAACCATCCATAACACAGCTCAAATTATACTGATTAATGGAATCACTTTTAAAATATTCATAAAAATATATACCATCATGAATTCAATCAGTTAATGGTTGTTTGTAATTTACTTATAACCATTTATAGGCCACTTTTCATCCTAATACTATTTTTAAATGGATTTAAAGGGACTTGAATAATATGTTGTTATTAGAAAACCTTCATATGGACTTATAATATTTAAATAAAAGAAACCATGAATATAGTAACTAATAGATAATGTTTTTGGTAATATTACTCTAATACCTTCTGAATGTCCTAGTGGATCTTTTCAAATATAGGTGAGAGAGGGATCAAGTGTGATCTAATTTTTTACCAAATTAAAATCCATTTTTGAAACTTTTCAACAACATTACACATGAACCTATACTAACTATTAAGATGCTGGGACATATTATTATTTAATTTCACATACACTTATATGAAATTTAGATAATATAGTAATTTGAAAAAGTTGTTTTTTATGGTTTGACCTCTCCCATAAACCCTACACAATATCCTGCTTTGGATTCCCATGTAATATATTTTCTACTTTCCCGACTAAACTAAATACCTTATGAGGGGGGGGGGGGTAAATCTGTGTATGATAGATTAAAAACAACTTCCCTTCAGGATCTAGTTTCTTTCTTAAACAAAACCCTATTCTCTCTTTGTCATGTAGCAATGTATGAACAAAAATGAAAGCATGCATGAGATACAAAAAAATTACCTGATTCACTATCACTGTGATATATCAATGTAGAATACATCAAAAATGTTCTGATGTACCAAATCCACTAAAATCATATTGTTGTTACAGTGTTTGGAGCAGACTCATTGTACCCCCTAGTTTACAACCAATCAATAATCGAAATATAGCTCCTATATCAATTGATGTGTGCTCACTCCACCTTCAGAATAAACCTATTTGATCACATGAATCAATATATTATACACCTTATTTATTGTATCATTATATTAAACTTTATCAACTTCCAGAATACCTATTTTCCATATAATTACTTAGCAACTTCTATCTTTTGTGCAACATTTTTATTTTTTACATGCAACTTAACACTTTGTGTTCCACATTTCAGTTTAGGTGTAGAAATACAAAACATTACACACTATTACAGAACAAACTCTTAGGTGAAACATTTATTCTCTGTGTGAAACTCTCTTTAAATGAATCTACCCCAACATGCAACTCTTACATGATTCAGAGCCCTAATTTTATCTAAATGGTTGATCAACCGAACGAAGGGGACAACCACTAATTTATAGATGTTACTGGACCTATGTACAAGTGTCTTTCCCATTAACTACTTTTCACATAACATCTATTTGATAACAAAATCATGTATTTGATATCATATTTTGTGTGTTACTCTCTTTCAGCCTAATCAGTTCATATTTATTTCATGACTGTCCATAACATGACTTGTGTTGTGTAAGTTCTTCTTTCTCACAATTTATTGATATTTCATGCAATTATTTTCCCTATTGTATTTTGATGATATGATCTGAAAACTTATCTTGTGTGTAAAATTCAGATTCCCCTTTAAACCTGTGTGAAACTACATTTTCCAAAAACACCTATCACCATTATCTAAATTTTGGACTAAAAAATTTGAAAACCATGGGAAATGGTGCCACCTTGCATACACATCTTTCTGTATCACCTCCAAAGAATCCATTCCATTTTATTGGATCAATGTCTACATACCTTTTCAAAAATGTCTCTAAAACTCCCCAACCAACAATGAATACCTACTTCGTTAAGAAACATTATCCACCCAAAAACACTTTAGTGGTAACTTGAGGAATTTTTACCAACAATCTCCCCGATTAGGTTTGTTGACAACTATTCTCATTTTGATACAACATCAAAGTTTCTTCTAAATTAAACCATCTTTCACTTCATGCAATTTAGATGGAAATAAAATAATTACTCAATCACACTCTAATCTCACATGAGAAATTATCGATTTGAGAAATAATACTAGCATAAAAATTTCATCAATAAATCACTTCCTTCCAAAACCACTCATCTGTTGTTATCATGAACCAAAACAATCATGATATATATCCTTTTATTGATCATATTTAGCATAATCAAATTTAAAACTCCACTTACTTCACTACTTGGGTTCACATGATTTGGAATGCATAAAGATGCCCAAGATAAGCTCTGATAGCCAAGATTTATTTCCTCATAGCACCTAACTCTCATCATTTCACATAATAGTTGCATGATATTTCAAAAACCCACATACTTTAAAACATTAATAATTCCCCTACATCACCAATACCATTATCATATTCTAACATTGACTTGATTAATACATTTTATAACCAGTAATATCCATAATTACTCCCCTCTTTTTCAATGAACCTTAAGATCACATTAATGTTTTCTACAATAGGGTAAAGACCATAGAGCATCACATTAGGTAAAACACCCCATACATCAGGGAGATAGGGTCACACATCCACACTTTTTCATGTATAGGGAGTTGACTAATCTCTTATATAAAGTCAATACCATTAAAATGATTCTTTTTTGTAAGGTCATCATCAAAATTTCTACAACCTGTAGTTCTGTTAGACCATACTCAAACTTCACTAGACCATAATCCACCTTCTCATTTATAAAATGATATTTTATTTCAATGTGTTTTGTCCTTGAGTGACAGAATAGTTTATTTCTAATTTTAATATAACTATAATTATATACATGGATTCTGATCAGAAACGTCACTTAAACACCAATCACATCAAGCTATTGGTTTATCCAAAATAATGACATGCATTCCTGAGTAGCCTCAATATATTAAGATTCTATGGTTCTCATTGAAATTAAATATTTTTTCTTTCTTAGCTATGAAATAATCAGTCTTCCATGATAAAATGCACCACCTAATGTTCATTTTCTATCAACAACTGATTCAAAAAATATGCATATGTAAATATCAATAACATTTACTAATATTTTACATTGTTCAAAAAACAAAAATCCACCGTTCCCTTGGTATATTTAATTATTATTTCCTCTAAAAGAAAGTGTATTTCCGTGGGATTTATTTGATATCATGATTCTTGGAATGTGGAGAAAAAAATATCAGGACTTTTCATTGTCATGTACAACAGATCACCAATGATTTTAGGATATTCTAAGACATTAACAGTATTTCCATCATCACCCATAATAGTTTCTTCTTGGTATCCATTAGAGTCATCATTTCTTTGGAATTATCCATTCCAAACCTTCTAGAAAACTCCATAGAGTATTGGGATTGTGAATTTTTTTCCATTTCTTCCTTGTGTCACTTATAAACCAAAGAAAATGAAAATTATAACTATTATTAACATTTATAACTCACTTTTCATGAATTCGGTAAAATTATTTCATTGTGCTTCATCTGATCCCTCAAATGTTAAGTCATTGATATACACCATCACCATTATCCTTTGAAAACTGTCATTGTAGACATATAGATTGTAATCAACTCTATCATGCTAAAAACTGAGTCTCTTAACGAACTGGTTGAGACTTGAATATATTGCTCTTGGGGATTTATTTAGAAAATATAGATACTTACTTTAGTGATATACTATGTTCTCATAATCATGAATGAGAAAAACATTTGGGTTCTCAATATAAACTTATTATTCTGGAACCACATTCCAAAATTCTGACTTAACATCCTTCTGGAAAACATTTAACGTTCTTTGAACTTCTATGGGTAGGAATAATAAAATAATATTTAACCTTGAAATATGTGAAAACAATTCATCAGTATTGATACCCTCTATTTGGGAGTACCCTTTTCACACTAGTCTTTATTTTTTTTAATCACAAAATCGCTGTCATCCCTCTTATTGTAAAAGTCCCATTTAGTCCCAATAAAATTCATATTTGTTATAATTGAAACAATATATCATTACGAGTTATTCTCAATTTTTTATAGCTCCTCATTAATATCATGAAGCCAGCTTTTATCACAAGCTAATTCCTCAAAACATTTAGTCTCTACCTAAGATAAAAAAATGTGTTTGTTGTAAATACTTTATTCTCTATGTATGAACTTGCACTTCTTATTCACCAATGATATTTTTCCTCTCAATTTTATCTCAAATTCTTCGATTCAAAAAATATAGATATTTGATTTCTTTATCCTCATTATCATTATCTTTTTCTATGTTAGTATTTTACACTTCGTATCCTCTATATTGATTTCCTTCTCATCACATTAATTAGGGAACCATCACTATATGGTTGAAGATTTTGTTCATTTTTAACTATAGTGACATCATTACATTCAAATACTATTCCCATCTTCTTATTAAATCATTTATATATTTTTATTTTTCCTAATTTTACAAGGAATATCCCCTCATATCTACATGAATAAAATTTATTGTGTTTCTCTTTATTGAGAATAAATCACTTACATCCAAAGATTTTAAAGTATTTCAATGTTGGATTCTTTTTATACTACTTATCATACAAAATATTTTATTCCTTTGGAAATAAAAGGGTGTTGTGAGATATGTAGACTAATGTCAAGATTTATTTCTTCTATAATTTCTCTAGTAGGAAATTTTCAATTTACAATGTTCTGGCCATTTGGTTGATAATATAATTTCTACTACCAACCACTCCATTTATTGAGGATTTCTTAGAGCTGAAAATTGATTCATTATCCCATGTTTCTAGAGTGGATCCTTTAACTATATTATTGTAAATTTTGTACCATTATCAATATTATACTTCTACATTTTTTCCAAGAATCCTTTCTGATTTCATACGATATTTTTTTATGCAACTAAACACATTAGCCTTGTCGGAACTGAAAAATACACATTCCATCCGATTATAACACTCAGTTAAAATAATTTAGTACCTCTTATTAGAAATGTCTCTTAGTGATTTAGTTCCACAAACATTTGTATGCACCAATTGAAATATTCTAGTTAACTTTTTTGATTTTATCATGTATTTACTTCTGATGATCTTATCTTGTTGAAAATAATCACATGTATGAGTGTGTTCATGTGATATATTAGGGTGGTTTAAATCTACATCACATTTTACCATATCATCCAGAGATGGTCAGAATAAATGGAAAATATGTTTATTCCATAAACTATTTTCCTCCTCTTTTGATAAAAAACACATATCTTATTCTCCTCTTACAAGGTAAGGAATCCCCTAAGTTATTTTCCCCTATAGAACAACTCCACCATATATTCATTTGATGATACACATATTCTTAATAGATCTTATTTCATGACTTGAGTCACATAGTTGACTAACACTATGGACTTTTTAACTAAGATCTTCAATGACTAAGTCATAAACATATCTCATTTCTTTTCCCCCAAACTTAGATTTTTCTATGACAATTATCTTTAAGGCTACATCATTCCCAAATTTGACAACACCTTCCTTATCATATTTCATGCCGATGAAAATATTATTGTTTCTTGTAACATGTTATGTTCATCCACTATAAGGGATATATACACCATAACTATTTAATGATTTTAAAAAATCCACAACACTTCATTATCATCTCATTTCTTTTTATCTTAGTTTTTTACTTTATGCCCAGTATAGATTAAAAATCTTGATCTTATTCAGAGTACAGGGACCAGATTCATCTTTTAGATATGAAAATTTATTTTTCATCTTCATCTTACTTTATGATTCATTGAGTCACTGCTTATGACCAATTTGGTTATGCTTCAGAAAATTCCTCTATATGGTTGACAATAATATCTAGTCATGTGTTCAAATCCTCTACACTAAAAACAATGACCCTCAAAGGATACTCTAGATTATTGATCTATTTTTGTATTCCTTTTTTGTTCTTTTTTCCTTCGGTATCTCTTGTCTATAGAACACACATTTTGTGAGTGTCCCATCCTTCAATAGCAATAACACCTGATGCAGGGTGTATTTTTCCATGTAACTTCTTCCACACTAGTTATACCTTGGGTTCTATAAATATTATGGTTCGACTTCATACCTAAAGAAATATTCAATATTTGTGTAGGTTATTGTAGTCTGACAGCAATCATCACATATTTTTATTTTTGTTCAACCCCCATATCGGTCGTATCATTTTAACATAACTGTTAAATATTTTCTATTTAATATCTATGCTCTACTTCTGTCTTTTTTGTCATATAAATGATTTCATTTCTCAATAAAATTTCAAGAATCATGATTTTTTCATGATCTTTAACCTTTCATTGCAGACTGATGAATTTTTCTTGAAGTTCTTCAATGTGTTTGATCTATTCTTTCTCAGTGTTGTTCAGATTTTCAATCACCCTTTTATGTTCATCAACGTTGAATTTGTCCCCACTAACCATTTCTATGTCCTCTACAAATGAACACTACATATTATCAATTTATTCTATTAGATCAGACTTCTATTATTGATGCTACTTCATATATAGTTTGGCATCACAAACCACTTAGTTGGATTTATTCGTTCTGTCTCTCCAAACAACTAACTCTTTAAGAGAAACATCCAATTCAGCATGCATATCAACTATTAAATAGACCTATTATTCATAAATTTAACATTATTCATTTTTTCTGGGAGTTATGTAAAAATACCACCATATAATTATCTCCATGTTATTTATAGTTCTCCACCTCTTAAATAGTAGATTACATAAACTTTCATTTTCTTATGGAAGAAGATTCTTCTTTTTGAATAAATTTCTCATAAACATTATCTTTACTTTCACATAGGCTAAAGACTAATTCATGGGAATTTAAAATTTATCCTCATTATAATATTAAAACATCTAGGGAATCCTTTTTAAATATTTCTAACCTTTCTACATCAAAATCAATCAAGTGGCATTTTTCATTTGAACATTAATTTTACTCTTTGAATATTTGAGGAAAGGAATGAAAACACATCATTCATCTCTTCTTTATCATATACATATCCAATAGTGAGTTTTTTCAATGCCTTTAATTCCACATCTTTGTAGTTTCATTTTCTAAAGATTTAATATCATTTTTCTCATCTCGTATGCAATACGATTATTGTGTAATCTGTCCAATGTGAGCACCGTTGGATCTTTATCTTCCAAAAGGAAAATTTCATATTGAATTGTGGTGTATGACTTCATAATATGATCTTTAAAATATTTACATCATAAATAATTTTTCCAAGACCATGTATGTATACCACAATAACATTTACCTGGTCAAATAATTCATCAACAGACTCATTGGGGTTTATTCTCAGATCCTCATATTTGATCCACAAAACTTTCAATTTTTTCTCTAACTTTTGAATCAACTTCATAGAAACTTAACATCTGTTTTCACATGGAATGTGTTTATTAACATGAAATAACAATTGTATAGAATTCATTGGACAAGTCTCCTCCTAATGAATTGATACCTCTTGTATCATCATCTAATTACCTTCAATCATCTTCTGATAAAGCACTGATGTCCACACTAGCCGAAATACCACCCATCAGATATTGTTTTATTGTTATATAAAACCCTCTTCTCTATATTTCCCATAATAATTTGTGAACAAAAATTAAAAAATTCATGAGATACAACAATTTTACTTATTTCAACCTCATTGGGATACATTCAAGAATCATACAAAAGTAATGTTCCAATGTACCAAATCAACTAATATAACACTGTTGTGACAGAGTTCAATGTAGGATCATTGTCCCTCCCAGTTTACAACCAATTGATAATTGAAATATCACTCCTCTATCAACTGAATTGTTCTTTCTTATCCTTCATAAGATACATCTTTTATCACATCAATAAAAAGTTTTTACACCACATTTAGTGTATTATTATGTTCCACTTTCATCCACTTGATGAATACCAATTTACCATAGAACCACTGGGAAACGTCTATCTTCTGTGCAACCTTTGTCAATATTGCACACAACTTTAACACTTAGGACAAAACATTTATGTTTATGCATAGAAATCCCATCCTCCATGAACTATTACAGAACACCCACTTACATGTAAATTTTATTATTTGTGTCCAAATCTATTTATGTGAAACTCCCCTTACATAAAACTCTTATATGATTTTGATTTCATATTTTCTCTAAGGGTTGATCTATCGAATTCAGGGGTAGCTGCTAATTTATAGATGTTGTCGATCAGGTGTGAAAGTGTATCTCAACTCAACAACATTGCATGAAATACTTCATCATGTGTAGAAGACCATATTTAGAGTTGCATTTGGTGTGTAACTCTCTTTCATATCGATCACTTCATTCTTTTTTCATGGGTGCTCATAGCTTGACATGTGTCACATGAGTTTGTCTTTCATGTTATTTTTATATCTTCCACATAGTTCGTTATTTATTTTGTATTTTGATGAGATGATCCAAAATCATATCTGGTGTGAATCATTGAGATTCACCTTCAAACCTGCACAAAAATTCCTTTTCTCAAAACAACTTTCTACATTCTCCATATTTTGGACACAAAAATTTGGAAAATATTTGAAAATGTTCTCACCTTGTATAAGCATCTTTTTTTACCACCTCTAGAACATCCATTGTGTTTTATTGACTCTTTATCAACATACCTTATTAAAAATCTATCTATAACTCCACAACTAACCATAGAGATAATTTTTTTCCACAATCACAATCCACCCCAAAACACCCGAATGGTTCCTTGATGGTTTTCCCCAAAAAATATCCCATTTTCTGTTTGTTGAAAACTCTTTCCATTTTGATACATCATCAAATATTCTTCTGTATTCTACCAACATTCCCCTTATTTTAATTCATATACCGATAAATTACTTACTCAACACACACTCTAATACCACATGACTAATGTTTGATGTAAGAAACAATAGTAGAATGAAAAGGTCCTCCATGAATCCCTTCATTCCAAAACCAAACATCTACTATTATCACAAACCACGTCTTTCATGATATATATCATTTGATTTATCAGCTTTAGCATCATCATATTTAAAACTCCCCCTACATCATTGTATGGGTTATCATTATTTTGAAGACATGATGATATACAACCTAGGATATGATATTCATGACTTGTTTCCACATAGCACCTAACTCTCATCTTATTAGAGACGTATTACATGGTTTGTCAAAAACCTAAATCCTTTAAAATGTTGAAACTCCCCATACATCACTACTCCCCAAACCATATTCACGTCCTTCCATGATTAAGACATTTTCTCCCATTTAGTAGCCACAATTTATCCCCCTTTTTCAATTAACACGAAGGTCACCACATTGTTGTCTGCAGTAGGGAAAAGAACACAGATCACGACATTAGCAAAAAACAAACCATACATTGGGGAGAGAGGGTCCCACATTCATATTTTTTCAACTATAGGGAGTCGAATAAACAATAATATCTAGTTGATTCCATTAAAATACATCATTGGGTAAGGCCTTCATCATAATTTTTACAACCTAGGGTTTTGTAGGAACATACTCCAACATAACAAGACCTTTATCAACCTTCTCCTAGATAAAATTTCTGGGAAAAATCACTCAAGATAACATTGGATGATATTTGGGTTGATGTTTTTTGTTAACAAAGTGTTTTTCCTTGGTCAGTTGTTGAGTTCTATAGATATTATTGACAATATATGTTCAAATGGAATAAAGAAATATGAATATATGATCTGAAGGTGGTAAAAAAGAACATATACAAGGTGGTATTGTTTTCTAGTGATTTCCACATTTTTTGGTCCAAAATTTGGATATTGGATAAAAGTGTTTTTGGAGAAGGGAGTTTCAATCCAGTAATATGAAGGTTTATAAAATTGTGAACCATAAATTTTTCAATGTCATAAAATCAAAATATGGGAAATAAACAAAGGGCACATAGGTTATGGAGTGCCACACAAGGTGACCGGTGCGACAAAGGATTCGGTGAATGGACTATCGTGTCTGGGTGAAAGATTCATTCCATGTGCTCAGTGTCTTAAAAATTCATAAAAAAATATGGATAAACCTTTTATTTTCAATAATATCAACACTTAGAGAAAATTAGATCTCATATCATGTAATTGGTTAGGTCGTGCAAGTATGGAGTTATTCATAAGTTGTGCACTAGATGGTAGTTTCACGCAAACAGTGATTTGGGCATAAAAGGGTCTGTTTCGATCATGTTTTTAGTATAATAAGGTTGTTTAATGCATTTTTTAAGTAGATAAGAAGTTTTTTTTTTCTTAAAAAATGAAAAACATGTGCTACATGCTTAAAGAAGAACACAAGTCATCCTAAAGTTGCGCAAAACATTTGAAATTTCCCATTAAATTTGTGGTAAAGATGTATTCATTAGTGGACGAAACACACACTTTAACAGAGCATATACAAACAATGGAGGATGAATTCATCAATGATGATGAAGGGACCTAAAAGTCCATAAACATTATGTATATCCCTTCCATGAGTTGTGAGTGATGTAAGATGAAGATGGTGATCATTACCACCAGTAGTGAGGTGGAGGAAGAGATATACGGAGTGACCCTTAGGAATGCAGTGAGTAGACCCTAAACCTTGTAAAGGCAGTGATCCTAAACATATAAGTGATCTATCCTGAACCTTGTAAACAAAAATTCACTTTTAGTGGATTTGGTACGTCGGTACATTGTCATTGTATAATCCTTGGATGTATCTTAGTTAGGGTGAACCAAGATAAATCATTGTGTCTCATGCATGATTTAATTTATGTTCATATATTGATATGGAACTAAATGGAAAGTGTGTTTTTTTAATGATGAAACATGATCAAAAGGGGAATTAGTTGTAAATTTTCATACCCTGATTCACCCCCCCAGAGTATTTAACATAGTGGACATAAAAAATGATACTTGATTTAAATTTTCTTTGTCCCTGAGTTATGGGCTAGATTTTTGAGAATATTTATAGCACGTGATTTATCATAATGGATTCTAATTGAAGACTTCACTTCAACCCCCTATCTCATCAATCTTATTCTATATTTATAATAAAGGTTTTCATACATGAGTAGAGATAATATATTATTCATGTGCAGTGTTCAATGAAATTCACCCTGGTTTATTTCTTATCCAAGAAATACAAAATCATCCAATTGAGAATTCACCACATGATGTTGATTTTCTATCATATGTTTATTTGGGCCGACCTATAACTATATAGCCCAATAAATCATGATAATATTTGTCATTATATAGCAGACTGAATTCCGTCACACCCTTGAGATAACAAAGTATTATTTTCACTAAAAAAACATGTTATCCTTGTAATATCCTTGATACCACGATTTTTTTCATGTGGGAAAAACAATATCAGGTCTTATCATTATCATGTATTGTATACTTCCAATGATTTGCATGAATTCTATGACATTAACTGAATTGCCTTCATCATCCAATGAATGATTCATCTGGGTATCCACAGGAGTCGTCATCTCCTTGGAATTATCCATTAAAAACCTTCTAAAAACCTCATTGGAATATTTTGATTTTGAAATAAATGTTCAATTTCTTCATTTTTTCACCTTTAAACCAAGTAAAAAATCTCACTACACCTATAATTTACATTTCGAACTCACTTTTCAGGAATTCAGTAAAAAATCATACACTATGATTCATCTGATACACCAACTATTATGTCCTTAACGTACACGAGTACCATCATCCTTTGAATATTTTCATTGTTGAAATAAATATTGTAATCAAATACACCACGTTGAATACCAAATGTCTTTAAGAAGTGATTGAGTCTTGAATACCCTACTCTCGATGCATGCTTCATCCTATATAGAACCTTTCTTGATAAACATACTCTTTTCTCATCTGTATTGATGATGAAACAATCTGGATGGTCAATATAATCTTATTCTTCTAGAATCTCATTCATAAATTCCAACTTTACATTCATCTCGAAAGCTTTAAACATTCTTTGTACTGTTATGGCCAAGAATAATTTGATAGTATCTATCCTTGTAATAGGTGAAAATTTTTAATCAACATCAATACCCACTTTCTAGGAGTATCCTTTTCACACTAGTCATGCTTTGTTTTGAATCACTATGTAATATTCATTCAACAAATTGTGCAAGACCCATTTACTCCTGATAACTTTTTTATTTTTTGGCCTCAAAAAAATTTCCCATGTATAATTTTTTCATTTAGGTATCGCTCCTAATTCAAAGTCGGAACCTAATTTTCATCAGCATCTCCTTCATTAAAACATTTTGGCTCTACCTAGGATTAGAATGATGTCTGTTGTAAATAATTCATTCTATGTGTTTGAACTAGCACTGCCTGATCACCAATGATATTTTCCCTATCAAATTGATCTCGAATATTTGGATTCTACATGAATACAGATATTATTTCATCTTTATCATTATTATTATATTCTTTTAAGCCATCATTTTCAACTTCTTCCATATTTTTCTTACCTCCTCATCATATTCATCATGGAACTGTTCACTATGTAGTTAATGATTATGTTCATTTTCCAGTACAATGACATCATTTCTTTTAACTATTTTTTCCATCCTTTTATTAAAGCATTAATATACTTTTATATTTCTTGGGTATCTAAGGAATATCCTCCCATCCCCATGTGACTCAAATTTCTCGTGTTACTCTTTATTGAGAATAAAATACTTACTTCTAAATATTCAATAGTGTTTCAATGTTGGGTTCTTTCTATACCGTATATCATATGGAGTATTTTCTTCCACTGGACAAAATAGGGACCTATTAGATATGTAGATGGATGTCAATATTGCTTCGTTATATAATTTATCTAGTATTTCTTTTTCAATAATCATTGTTCTCTCCATGTTTTTAATAAAATTATTTCTCCTCTTGACCACTCCATTTTGATAAGGAGTTATCACAGCTGAAGCTTGATTCATTATCCCAATTTTTCTCAATGTAATCCTCCACCTGGATAATTGTAAATTCTATACCATTATTAGTAAGAAACATAAAAAAATCCAAACATCTTTTCTGATTCCCTCCAATAATTTTTTATGCAATTGAACACATTGACCTTGTTATAAATAAAAAATAACCATTACATACTCGTAAAATCATCTATACAGATAATGTAATACCTCTTCCCATCAATTGATCTTGGTGAGACAGGTCCACATACATATACACAAACAAGTTCAAGTACTCTAGTTGACTTTTTTTTAGCCTTTCCATATTTATGATGATCTTCCCCTGTTGACAAGCATCACACGTATGAGGATGTTCACCTGATAAATTATGGAGGTCTCGAGCTACATCACATTTGAAAAACCTTCTATGGATTATTGGCATAGATATCCAATAAATTTATTCCACAACCTATTATCCTAATCTATAGATTAAATGTACATACCTTGTTCTCCCCTTACAATGTAGTTATTACCCATTTTATTTTTCCCTATAAAATAATTAATCCATCTCTTCCTTTAATGATACACATATTATTATAAATATTATACTGTACCTTGAGTCATATATTTGACTTACACTAATTATGTAGTGAATGATAACTTCAACACCTAAGACATAATCATGACTCATTTCATAACCCCCAAACATGGATTTTCTTAAGCGAATTATCTTCAGTCCTTCATCATTAACAAATTTGACAACACCTTCATTATCATATTTTATGCATATAACAATAATATTATTTACTTCTATATGGGATGTGAATCCACTGCCAATTATCTATACACCATAGTAGTCTAAATATTTATGGTCAATTTATGTAACACTGCCTTCTTATCTCTTTTCCTTTTTATCCATGTTTTGGACTTCATACTCAGTATAGATTTAAAATCATGATCATACTCAGATTATGATAGACCATATTCATCTTTAAGAGCTATAAGACAATTTTTTATTTCAATCTCACTTGGTGATTCATTTATTTTCTTCTTATGATCACTTTGGTTAGGGTTTGGCACATTCTTATGCATTGTTGATGTACAATATTTGTCCATGTGTCCAAATCCATCACACCAAAAACAATTACCCTAAAATAATATTCTAGAGTATTGAACTCTGTTTTATTGACTTTATTGTTTTTTGTGTCCTTATATATCTCTTGTCTATGGAACACACATTTTTTTAGTGTCCCATATTTCCACATCAACAACATATGATGCAGGGAATTCCTGCATGTCACTTTTATACAATTATTTGTCCCTTGGGTTCTCTAAATACTCCAGTTCTACTTCTTACCCAAATAAATATTCAATATCAGATCGGTTTATTGCTGTCTAACATCAATAATCACATATTTTTTGTTTTTGATAAATCCTCATTTCATCCTTATCATTTGAACTTTATTTTTTCTTGTTTTTTTTGAACCTCTATGCTCCACTTATATCTTTTCTATCATCTGAAGGGTTTGATTTGCCGATAATATTCCTTGAATATAAAATTTTATAGTTCCCTAACATCATTTCCTAGGATGAAGACCTCCTATTCAAGTTCTTCAATTCATTTGATTTGTTATTTCTCTGTGTTATTAAATTCATCAATCACCCTTTTCTGTTATTCAAAATTAAATTTATTCCCACTAACTATTTTTGAGTCCTCTTGCAATGAACACTAGAGATTCTCCATGTCATTCATTATCTCATAATTATCCTTATCCTACTAATTCGTATTGATTTTTCCATCATAATATTTATTATTGGAAATATTTATTTTTTTCCCTCCAAATAATTATCTCTTTTAGAGCGGCTACCAATTTGGCCTCTATATCAACACTTCCTTCGTCAACATCTTCATCAATTTTACTTTCATCATTTTTCTGGGAGTTATCTAAAACATAAACCATAGTATTCTATCCATTATAATTTTAGTTCTTTACCTCTTCATAAATAGATTCATCTGAACAATCGTTTTCTTATGAAAAAATATTCTTCTTCTTGAATAAATTTCTCTTACAAATTTTATTGCATTTCACATAGGCTGAATACTTCTTCATGGGAATTATATATTCAAAATCATTGTTATATTGAAACATATTGGGTAATATTGTTGAAATATTTATAACCATTCTGCATAAAAATCATAAATGTGTGATTTTCCCTTTGAACATTCCTTTTCCACTTGAATGACATAAGGAAAGGAATGACATTACCTCATCTCTCCCTTATTCTTCCTATCCAACATCAATGGTGAACTTATTTATGGCCTTGAAAGCCACCTATTTGAATTTTCTTTTTCAACAAATTCTATATCATTAATACTCATCTCATATAAAACAAGACTACTATGTAAGCTATCTAGTGTTATATTTTTTGGATATTTATCTTCTAAAATAAAAACATTCAGATTGAATTATAGTGTATGTCTTTTCAATATATTATTACCAATTTTACATCTTCAATAATTTCTCTAAGACCAAAAATGTCTTATAAAATAACATTTTCCCAATCAAATAATGCATCAATAAACTCATTGGGGTTCATTCTTAGATCCTCATAATTGATCCATAGAACATCCAGTTTTTCTTCTCTAATTATTCATTCAACTTCATAGATTTTTATTAGTTTTTTTACAAGGAATGAGTTGACTTAAATGAAATCACCGTTGTATGTATTTCATGGGAAAAGGATTATCCTAAATCCTTTAATCCTCTGTCGTCAGAATCTAATTCCCTTTAGTTAGCTTCTAATAAAGCATCATTGTACGCACTGACCAAAATACCATGCATCTCTGTTGTAAATATACACATTCTAAATGATCATAAGTAGTGCTGCATCTCATTCTTCCATAATTGAAATTTTTTCCATCAAATATCAGAATCCCATTATGGTTGACAACCTCTATTTGAAAGTCCTTAAAAAGAAATAGTAAAATTAAACTTTGGCTCTAAAACAAATTATTATCCCATCTAGGTTAAATACCCTTATAGTGGGTGAATTAATGTATTATAGATTAAAAAAACATCCCCTTCCGATCCATTTTTTTATTAAATAAAACCTTATTCTCTCTCATTCCCATGGAAATGTATGATAAGTAATGAAATCATTAATGAGGCACAAAAAAATTACTTATTTCACCGTCATTGTGATAAATCTATGGAGAATATAGTGGTAATGTGAATATGTTTCAAATCCACTAATAATGTATTTTTGATACAGAGTTCAGAGCAAAATCACTTTCACTTTTGTTTTAAAACCAATAAAAATTTGAATTATCAAGACTCTCTCAACAGAAGTGTGTTCTTTAATCCTTTAGAATAAACCTATTTGATAACATGAAACAATATTGTTTACACACAATGTAGTGTATCATTAATTTACACTTTCATACACTTTGTGAATATCCCATTACCATAGAGTTAATGAGAAAATTCTCTCTTCCTCACAACCTTTGTTTATCTTGCATGCCATATTAACACTTTGCACATAACATTTGAGTTTAAGTGTAGAACTCCCAACCACCATGAACTATTGTGGAACAACATCCTACATGCAACTTTTATTATTTTCTTTCAACTCTTTTTATGGGAAAATCCCCTTATGTGAAACTATTACACAATTTAGAGCCCTATTTTTCTCTATTGCTTGAGATACCGAACTGAGGTGGTAGCCGTTAATTTATAGATAATGCCAACCCTACCGACAAGTGTATCACCCATCAACCGATTTTCATACAACATTTCTCAGAGCATGGAATCCCATATTTGACATCACATTTTCTGTGTAACTCTCTTTCATTCAGATCACTTCATCATTATTTCACTGGTGCACAAAACATGACCTTTGTCGTGTAAGTTTATCTTTCACAAAATTTTCTGATCTTTCATGTAGTTCATTCCTTTTCTATATATTGCTGAGACTATCCTAAAAATTATCTTGAACAAAAAAAATATTCACTTTTATACTTGAATGCAACTTCTTTTTCCAAGAACTCCTTCCTCCATTCTTTAAATTTTGGAACAAAAAATTTGGAAAACACTGGGAAATTGCACCTCCTTGTACAAATATCTTTCTATTCCACCTCTAAAGAATCCATTTCATTTTATTGAATCCTTTTCAACATAACTTGTAATAATTCTCTCTTTAACTCCACAACTAACCATGGAGAACTTCTTTTTCATCCAACATTGTCAACCCAAAAACCATGCAATGGTATATTGAGTTATTTTTGCCTATATTTTACACTATATTTTGTTTAAAAAATTAAGTAGAGTGTGGGTCCTTTTAAACCATAAAAATATCAACATATAATATTATTTAAGGTTAAAATTTTCAAAAATGTGAAACAATATAAAACCTAGAGCTTACCCTCAAGATTTTTTCTCACCAACTAGGTTTTATTTCATCCCAATCTCTAATGTTGATCAAAAATTATTTTTGGGAAAGTCACTAAACCCATGAAATAATATACTTATTCAAGTAAAAATGGAATTTGAAAGCCTTTATTTCTAAAAATAGTGAATATGAAAATAATAATTTTTTCACTTCCAAGATTCAATTTTCTTCATCATAGTCTATATGTTGGCTTCTAATAGCAACTTTCACCTGAATACAACCCTAATATAATCTTTCTTATAAATGTTATAAATAAATTCACAAATCATAAAGATATTTCCTAGTGATATAAAACATTGAATAAATCATTTATTCACATATTCATTCATGTTACAATATTTGTGAAAAAAAATCATACAACTCAACATACTCTTTTTCTTTATCCCCAAATATATATTTTCTGTAGTACATGTTGTAAAAGTCATCATTTAAATTCCAATTTCTTCTAAAATCCATTAGTAATTTATTTATTTTATGCTTGGTAGATATATTCATCATTTTCACTAATATATATAGAAAAATCCTCTTTTAATTGTCTTCTATGAGAGACATAATTATCATAGGCTATTCAATTCCCCACAACACTGCAGATGCATCTCCGCATAATTTTTTATTTTTTCAATCTTGATATTCAATACATTCACTTATAGAATCATTTTTATTAAATATATACTATAATTTAAAAAATAATTAAAATTATTATTGAGCACACTGACATGATGCAAGAAGAAATGATCAATTATAAATACCCTCTTTTGTTTTCCCTTGATTTTAATTTTCAATAATATTATATTCTAAAAATTAACTCAATTAATTCACCCCATCTGGATAAATAGATCTTAAATTTAGTATTAAAATGATATATATCATATTTATTCTCAAAATTATTTGTGAGAAATATTTTTTTTGTTGAACCTGATATAAAATAATACCATTGGAGGTGGATTGAAACACCTATCAATTGGTATGATTGATTATTAGATAGAAAAAATATATTTTTAAATTGAATTTATATAATATTATAGAACATGGAATCTAAATAATAATGTCAATATTATATTGTAATCAAATTATAACTAAATATATTCTTGAGTATTAAACAGACATCAAATATTAGACTTATATTATAAAAATATTACTGAATCATATAGTAACTGTGAATCATTATTATTTAAACATTAATCAATTCTCTATCAAATTCAAATTTCATTTTTATCAAAATTTTAAATTCTGGAAATTCCCTTCATCATACAATAAGAGTCTTTCAAAAACTCTCTTATTCATTAGACTTCCTCTTCAAGTATATAAAAGAATTTTTAATTCTGGAATCACACATTATTTTAGGTGTATGTGATATTTAGAACATTTTAAAATCCCTAGAATCACTTATATTGATTTATAACTTTATAATATCAAATTTGGAAACATTCTAAAAATTTATGAGTTCTCATATGGGTTAAATGAACATACGATAATATCATCCTTTGAGGCTATGTAGATAACCTGTTTGGGCTCATTGATACTTCTTATATCATCCATGCAGAATGATATTATCTTTATGGATTCATGAAAAATTTCCATCAAGTAATGATAAAGGGTGGTTTTGTCCATGGATATTAGTATATGTTTCTTAGATCCCAACATAATTTTGATTTTAGAAAATATGTATGGTTGTATATTTCCATTTTCTACTTCAAACTCAAAAATCCGCATTTCATGAAAACATTATCAGGATATTTTTATATCATCATTTAATCATCACCAATAATTTGAAAAACACAAATGAATTAAAATTACATTTGGATTTTTTAGATTCATTTCAAATCACATCAATTAATTCTCAATTCCTATTGAGGCATATAAACTCTTGTTTAGGTATTTTCTAGAACAAACATGAATTCTTATTTCTGTATCATCATTGAATAGTATAAAAATTTTCATTCAAGTGAATTTATTCAATCATTTATGTGTGAAACCATCGATATAACCCTTAAATGTTTTCTAAAAAACATCATATGTATATCAAAGACTACTGAAATTATTTGATGGTAATTAAATAAATTTTATACATTGTTTTAATTTAAGTATAGTGCCCAATTTCATATAAAACAATTCCTTTCTTTATAACATATTTTAAAAATTATTTTCAATCTTATTATCCCTTTTCATAGTAATAAATGACATCTAATAAATCATCGCATGTAAATAGTTTTCTCAAAATGTAACCAACATTAATATCTAATAGAAAAATATATGGTAAACTTCATAATATCTATTTACAAAATGAGGTATATTATAATTTGAATCATTAATGGAATTTGAATCTATATTCATTATCATGCGTTTATTTATATAATATTTACAAAAATTATAATTAAATATTCACACATACAAGGTAATATCATTACATAACATGTTGGTGGTTATTTTGTATGTTTTTGGTATAACATCATATTGGGTTTAATGGTATACACTTTCATGTGGGTTCAAATTTATATGAAAATAGAATCAATGTATGTTTGTGTAAAAAACCACCAAAAATGGACATTGTAATCGATGTTAATGTTAAAAATCACAAAATTAGTTATTCTATAAATTTATAATTTTTGTAGATTGAATTAAGGGATATATATTGAATAGGAATGAGATTGGTTGTGGTTGAAGAGGAAAATAGTTCCCACACTTATATCCCACATAGCTATTATGATCATCCACTCATGCGTTTTTAAAAATTGTTAATATTGGACAAATATTAACTCCATCGAATCCCATTTATACAATAAGAGTTTCCTCCTTCATGCCAATGAATTTAGGATTGTAGGTTTTCATTCTAGATATTTTTACCTTATAACTTTTTGATATAAATTGTCTAAGGATTTTTCATGCATACCATGGTGACTCATGTGATATACCTATAAATAGATATGTGAAAAATATAGTAGTTGATCACTATGATGGCCTCATGTTTCATTATATATCATGAGTATATGACCACCATATTCATGTGAGTTTAGATACATTGATTTTTTTCTGAATTATGATAATAATTTCATGAGTTGTACTATAACCCATGGAATTTTAAATGAGGATAAATGTCTTATGAGCCAAAACATATGATGGTGGATGACTGTGGTAGTAAATTTAAGGCTCTATATAGGATATATTGTGGGAGACCTTCCATGGGTCCACCAAAGGTAAAACCATATCCATGGATAACACATTTGTAGATGATGATTTTGATATGTGATCGGATTAATCAATGTGGAGTATGGAGATACACTATCATACTGTAATTAAAACCCATTGAAATATTTCAACATATGTTAATTACCCAAAATAAAATTTTATTTAGTTATATGTATTGCCTCACTCAGCATTTTTTCGATGAAATGGGGATTGTTGTGAGAATTGATATCATTATTTGATGATTTTGGGATAAATTATTTGGATTGATAAATTATTTTTTCTTTTCATTTTATTTTAGATTACATTTATTACTTAGTACCATCAATTACTACCCCTTCGGTTTTTCGTTATAATTTAACTATTATTAATGATGGTAAGTTCCTTTTTAATTTCCCACTAACATATTTCTCAAAAAAAAAATTACTTTCCATATATTTATATGATTTTATTTCTAATAAATAGTGAGGTGACTAATGGGTCATTTAAGGATTGATTGTAACCTTGCAGATATATTCAATCCCTATTCAGGAATATATATATAGAGACAAGAGTTGTAGTGTATTATATCCAATGAAGACGTTGTGGTATAAATATATTCTAATATTTTTATCTAGGCCCTATCTTATGTTAGGTTATAAAAATTTAGTTCTGCAAAGTTACTATATCATTTCTTCAAAATGGAATTAATAGTTAACTAGATTAAGAATATATCATTTATATTTTGGTGTTTTTAGTCAATAAGAGTGTCAACATACACAACCCAATGACTTCCCTAAAAATATAACGAATAAATATCGCTAATAACATCTCAGTGATCAACAGAACCCTTCTAGGTTTGTAGAATCTGCCCCAACATTATATACAACATGAGTTTTTATGTGGATAGGTGAACTATTTTCTTCATTTTACTTACAAGTGTGTGTTTTATGCTAAACACGTGGTTCATGTTTATCAATATTTATTTTAAGATTACCATTTAACTGGATATTTATTGTATATTAGGCCAAAATACATTTTATATTTACAATTCATTTACACTACAAATGTACTGGCCTAGGGGCCTTCTTGTTGTCTATTTACTTGATGCAAGTTATTTATATATGATATTGACTATCTATTATTATTTTTTCATAATGTATATTAATTAATTATTTTATATTATGGAAAATAGGATATCTTATTGGGTTACCATTAATTTATCTATATTTTTTTTAGGTTTTGTATACAAATGGTTCATTATAAAATTTAAATAAACGTTGGGATGAACTATAAATTTATATTTTAGGGAATGTTATCGTCATGATTATTCTAGGACCTCACCAGTATTTTCTTTCTTTTAGCATATTGGGTGGTACAAGTGAGGTCTTATTTATCCCATAGATCTGGTATTATTCTATTTATCTAGTTCAGGTCAGGAAATATATGTTGCATAGTATGTGTGGGGTTTGGGATGGTGTTAGTAGTGCTTAAAATTTTATGTATGCACTTGAGAGGTGGTACGTAAAGAATTCATTCCATACATTACTTTGGTTGAAACCTATTTTATTAGAGGATATCCATTTATCAAGATTATAAACCATAGGTATATTTAGGTATTAGACTGAGATCCCCAATGTTTTATAGATGATACTCGGAATTTTTTATAGGAATTAGTTAGCATCTAGTTCCATTATTCATGAATCATGATAGTTTCACAATTCAGGAATGGTTCATTCCACTGTGGGATATGTTTTTTGACATGTTTTCCCTTCTAAATCCATTTTTTATTGATTATTAATAAATCATAATCAACATTTTTTTAAAAATTATAGGTGTTGATAAGATAAATAATGATCAGTGGGGATTTTTATTTGATATGATAGATATTTGGTTTTATGGTTTTGACCAATATGGGGAACAATATTGGGTGGGGGTTATGGTGTGTATAATTTGGTTTTTATAAGTCATTTTTTCATTAACTCTGTCACAAATAGGTCGTACTGAGAGCACAGACAACCCATATTAACATTGTTGTTGGGTCCTGGCCTACTAGGTACCACCATTTTCCCTACAAACACGTGGTCCCCTCCCTGGTGACACTCACATGCCCAAACGTTTCATATAACTAAGGATTATCCCCAACATCCAACACATTTTCTTTCCAATGTTCCTTTTCCTTACAAACACACAAATTATAAAAAATCCTATAATGTTACCCATCTTAATCACTACACCAGGACATGCATGATTACTTGTGGTGTTTTAATCAGTTAGGCTCCTGAAAATAAAATAACACCTTGTTGACATGAGTCATGTAATTTATCTATTTAAACCTTTTTCATTATGCGATGTTACATTTACCCCTTGTAAACGACGTCCTCATTGTGGACGCTAAATATCAACGTAGACAGTGTCACCACACTCCTATTTGGGTTCCTTCTTTGATAACAAATATAAAAAATGGGCACTGATGATAGTAAAGACACCCCACCTTAACAATATTATTGGTTCTTAGCATATAAGGGAGCACCAGTCTCCCCAAAGACATATGGTGCCCTCCCTAGGGCCTACCCATGGGTCCAATCAAGTCATATGACTAATAATTTTCCTCACATTCCAATACATTTTCTTTCGAGTGTCCTTTTACCTCACTCTCACACACCCTGGGAAACTTCCCAAAAGGACACCCATCCATATCACTACAATTGTAAAACAATTATTAGCATTTGATTTATAATCAGTTAGACCCCTAAAAATAAATTATTACCTTGTTAAAATGAGTTATATAGTTTACCCTGTTAACCCTTTGTCATTATAGGGTGTTACAAAATTCGTAGTGGGACACCGATTTTATTTACATGTGATTTTTCCATTTTATATGTGTAATAATTGGGATATTTTATTTAATTTCACAATACATGTTTTAGATTGGATCAGTTATTGGGAAAAGATATTCATGATTTAATATTAAAAAAATTTAGTGTTTCCAATAACATTGGATATCAAAATGTTTGTTAATGAATTTTTTTGAATACTATTATGTGTAATTGAATTTATCGAGGGTTTTAAAATAAATAATGAAAACCATATTCTAGCATTTATTAATTTTTTTATACATTGAGTGACCTGAAATTTTATATAGTGTATATTAGGATGTGGGATAATATGGGTTTGGTAATTGTGTTTGAATTAATATCAAGATATAATGTTCAATGGTTAATTGCAGTTGTGGTTTTTCATAAATATAGAATTTTAATTTTTGATCTATTATATTAGAATTTGTTAAGAAATTTCTGTAGAGTAGAGAACCATTTTGAAAAAAATATCCTTTAATAATAAACCATGTTGTTGGACCAAAAAATTCTCATGAGTTGATCAATTTTTAGTATTTCAATTTTTTTAGGATTTCTTGATGTTTTTATGTACCATCTCTATATTTTTATAAAATTTGGATGAAATGTTCTTAGAGGAAATGTTATGGAATTAGATCATCTAGATTAATGATTTGGAGTAAAATGATAATTGTAGGGTAATGGTTATTTTATATAGACTAGTGAAAACTAGTATATTTGGGTTATGTGACTCACAATGAATAGTGATTTTTGTAATCCAAGTCACATAGTGGATGAATAGTTTTCATTTATGTTTATTTCATAGTGTTCTATATGTTCCTTTTAGACCAATATAGGTAAATGTTTATGATCAGTGAACTACCAGATCATTTTAATGATAATAATTCTTATAATGGGAATTTTGCAATAACCTTCAACTTTTTGAAACTTTAAACAAAAGGGTGAATTGGTATATATTTAGATAAAGGAATATGGAATTTGAAATTTTTATATTGAATCATGAATTTAATTTGGGGGTAAGTTAAAAATGATTAAAATGAGGATTATGAGATGAACGTTTTTATAAAAATGAACTAGATAAAAATTCAGGAAAAGGAATAGTGGGTGGGTGGAGATTAGATGTAATACAGAGTCCCTTAAAACATAGTGGAGGACTATTTGAGTAAATATGAAAAATAAAATTGTATATTACTACTACCCCTGCCACTAGATGTTTGGTGGGTTTTACCACACTTATAATTGAGAATCATATTCCCTATACTATGTAGAAGTAGGAAGTTAATTTTTGTAATTCATTTATATCACCTATTAGGTTTTTCTTTCATCAGGTCAGGCTAACCTATGAGATGGGTTTACCTTCAGAAACACTATACTCCTAAAATCATTCATAGATTTATAGAAATGAAGTGAGGTTTTTGTGGATATTAATGTTTTTTTCACATCTTCTCCCCTCATTCACTACCTTGGACACCATTAACTATAATTATAGTATTATTGATTTTGTGTTTGGATAGTGATTATACTAAATAATGGTGGAATCATTACACATGATCGGTGTTTCTGGCGTAGTTCATAGATATTGATATGGAATAATTTAGGATGGTATTAATAAGAAATTTCATTTAAGGTTTTGTAACCTTTTATATTTTAGTGAAATTTTGTAAATTTTTTAATGGAATAGAGGTTATAATTTGGTAATTTTTTAATATCTGGATTATGAGTGTGTCTGAAGAGGAACATAGCTTATTACTCATGGTTCCATTAGTATATCCCCCCCAATGAGTTTGGTATTTATTATATTATTTGGTAATTATATTCTAAATTAAAATTTTCTAAATAATTTATTATAGATTATCATTGTGGTAGATATTCATTTATTTTTTGAGATCAATATAGTAATGCATTAAATAAATGTATGTTTAAATGTGTTATGTTTATATTTAAATTCGTCCATTTTATTATTTGGATTATATCGTGTTATTATTTATTTACTAATATTAATATTATTTAAATTATTGTATAAAGTTTTATTCCATGATATTTTCTTAAAAATTAAATGGTTTCACAATTTTTATATTATATTTGAAGTTATTTTTCAATGTCTTTTTATCAAAATGTTTTTAATTGAATTTAGTTAATAAAACAGTCAGAATGGGTTTACCTACAAAATTTGATTCAAAGGTGTTTTTTAAATTTAGTTTCTTAAAAGGGATATCATATATTGAATGAAAAGTTTAAAGTTTAATTTTAAATCCAATTCTTGTTAATTTTTATGGATTCTTAGAATATTTTTAAATTAAGGTAATTAAAAAAATTGGTTAATTTTTAAGTTTGATATTTACCAGATTTATGTGAAAATATATTTTCTTATAAAGATAGAATTTATTTTTCATTTTAAATTTTTTACATTGATGATTATTTATTTTTACACTAATAATAACTAGAAGTTATTATAATGATAATGGATTTGATATATCTTACCATGTGAGAGTTATTATTTATTTTTTAAAGTGTGGTTTCTTTCTAAAGCCATATTTATTAAATTTAACCTTTTATTCAACCATTTTTTACTGATAATGATTTATTAAATTGGATATGTTTATATAAGAATCTTCCTTAGTTAATGTATTTTTTATTTGGGATCCAGATATGGCATAATTATCATTTTCGACGATTTTATATGAACCTTTCGATACCATTAAAAATGATCAAGTCAAAGAATCTTGGTTTACTCGAAACACATAGAGTGAGTCATGAGTTATGGTGGAATATTATGAGATCATAAATAATTATACTTTAAGAAATATTTATTTTACATCTATTTAATTAAAATCAACACTCCCTTATAGAAGTGACTCATGACTGAGATCCAAAATTATTGTGGGAGTATGTCCTAATGTTATTTAGTAGATATATTATGTAGAATTTGTTAATGGTAGTCCTAGTTTTATGATAATATTTTTTAATGAACTAAAAATAGCATAAAATAATAGTTTTTCCTCATTTATTTTTTGTTCATAGGATAAATGTGTTACAATTTTTGAATTATTTTATTAATATGAGAGATACCTTATTCATGCCATGTTTATGAGGAGTTCATGTTTTCATTATAATTACTATTTTTTTATGCTTATATGAGATGGATAGCTTGGGAGTATAACCAATAAGGTAGTAAGAATCTATTTTTAGGATTAAGGACTTAGATGTGACTCAATTTTGAGGTCAAAAAGAGTAAAAACCTTAAAGAATGTGATATGGTTCAAAGAGCTAAAAAATTATTATAAGGTTATAAAATCTCAAGGTTTTTATCATATAGTGTATGAATAGTTTTAGATGTACATGTGGCCTGGGTATTCTAACAAAATCTGGTGATGGATATGACATTAAGATGGAGATTTTCAACCTTACAATTGTTTTTGTAAGATACATGTACGATAAGTGACTAGAGGCCTTCTTGAGAACAAGCAAAGATATAGTTTTGACCATAGAAAAATATTACTACTATTTTTGTTAATATTTTATATATGTTATTAGTGTGTATTTTGTATATGTATTATCATGTAGTATGATTTATCCATTGTGATCACTTATTATATATTGTAAATATTTGGATGTTCTTTATAGGTACTCTTATAGATATTTATAGTGATGACTGGAGAGTTGATATGGGGAATGGGTGAAGGGTATGGATTTTATTTAATGTGTATAATACCCAATAATTATTTTCCACATTTAGTTTTCCTGGTATATTATTTTAGATGACATTTTTCATGTTGGTCCCTCTTTTACTATTATAATTAGTTCATATTGCTAAATTATTATTGGGATTTTTAGATAATCCTTATTTTATTGTCCATTTTTATATATCATTAGACCATTGTTTTTATGTTATATTTTGTTGTCTTGAATATTATATGGTAATGAGATTGATTTGATAGGTGTGACATGATATAACCTTAGGGTTATTGTGTAGACACAATTTGGATTATTCTAATTACAATATTTTAACAGTGTGGTGTTATCCAAAGGTATATGTGGGGATACATATGTTTAATTATTGGTAGTAAGGTACATCCCATATTTTTGTACAAGTAGTATGGGTCTTTGAAGTGTGTGTATACATAGGATATGAATAAATTTTGGCATGAATTGTAAGTGTGTTCATGGTTTATATTTGTTGGATGGTGGGATGAAATATTCACCAACTAAAGAATTAGATTGATTTTCAAGTACATCTAACCGATTACTAAAAAATAATGTTTCAAGGAAAATTATGTAATACCATGAGGTTGTTAGACTCATGGGCTATATGTGTAATATAATGGGTTTTAATGTACATGGGTATACCATATATTTCATTTAAGGTATAGGAATCACCTTGGATTCATGAATGTGGTTTAAGCAAGACATTTTATATGATGTCTGAAAAATGAATGTAGATTTATTATGATTATGGATGAGGGACATTGTATACTATCTTTTAACATTAATTTTATATATATTGTCCAATAGACCTACTTATTTTGTTTTTATATGATAAATATTCTTAATATCTATTTTTTCTATACTATAATTTGAGAATTATATTGATTTCTTATTGGTTTTATATTCTTGATTGTGGGGTGACCACTTCTATCCAAATTTATATAACTACATGTTCATGTATCTATATAATATAAATATGTCATACAATAATTTTAGTATACTATAACATCATCATTATTTTTATAATCAATGTAACAGTATCTTTATGACATTTCTCTACTCTTGATTCTAGTTATCATTCTCTAGAATATAGGGAGGTGTGCATCAGGACATCTAGTTTCCACGGATTAGAAAATATTTAGGAGATCTATATCTATGAATTACATTATGGTTTCAATGCAATTGTTTGTTTACAAGAAATTTTTAATATGGATGATGAAATTATATTTAAATTTGGGTTGTATAATTAGATAATTCCTCATCAACATGGATTTTATTGAATCTCGTGTTACCAAGGGATATTGTATTTCTAGGAATTGGCTCTCCAAGTTCAGTGATTCTTTAAAACAATAACCCAAATCTGGGGTACATGATGGTTATGCTGAGTTTAAAATAACTATTAGAAAATTGTTTTCTTATTAATCATGATAATTGACACCTTAGGCCTGGTATAGTTTCTGATGCACTTTTATTTTTCACAAATTAATAGTTCTAAACTCATTATTAATTATATTATCTTATAATCTAATTGATGTTTTATTTTTGTGTTTATTATACAAGGTGATTATTTTAATAATGATAGTTGAATTTCTATTTTACAATATTGAATATTAATTTTCATAGTTTGATATCAATATGGTAATTTTTACTGTTTTGGTTTTTTAAGAAAAACATGTTTTGATATAAAAACATATATGGTGGGATAATATTTTCATTATTATATATTTATAAATTTATTATATAAGAAAAAAATTATAAAATACTACGATATTTGGGTTTCTTTATCATTTTCATTGTTTTTGAGAAATTTATAGAATGGAATATTTTGTTTTATTATGATATGCATTTTAAGATGGTTTATTTTTTTTGGTAAATTCTATCTATGTTGGAGATTTTGAAATTTACATATTCATAAATTCATATATACCAAGGTGGGGTTTAGAAATCTCATTTAGAACTTTGTTCCACCAAGGACATCAAGTTGATAAGGACTTCAGGCCACCTCAAGGACTTAAGTCCACCTGAAGGCCATCAGGCCACCACAAGGCCTTTGGGCCACATGTTGTGCAGATACATACCGGGAAGATTATAGAAAGAACCAGCTCTAGAGGAGGTTCAGATCAAGGTGCATTCACCATAGTAGAGGTTTTTGATTTTAAATAATGATAGGGTATTACATTTCCTTCGGTATTGAGCCTATTCATCCTGCATTGAAAAGCTAGCTGAATAGTCATGTGAAGGTGGAGAGCTGATCACGATGTCGATGCTGGCGAGGGGTGGTTCCAAGTTGTCATAGTCCGGGTTAACTCCTATAAGACCTTCAGGTCATGTAATGTCATGAAAACATATGTTTCATGTAAGGGTTCCCCTTTAACCCTTAAAAGGGTTATTATCAGAACTAAATAAAAATCGAAGGCCTTCGGACCATTCAGGTAGGATATCTTACAGAATGTATTGGTCGATATTAGTAGTCAATGGAATGACAATGAATTTTAATAAAAAATATAATTTATGATGTTTATTTTTTAATGACCCATACTATTGAATATCATTGAACTTGAAGTTAGGATAGTTATTTATGAATTATAGAATGATTGATTTTAATATTTTATGATTGAATCAGTAATTTTAGTTGGAGGATGAGTTTAAATGAACTAAAAAGAGGATTTGGAGATTAATTTTAAGTGGAAAGAATATGATGCTAAAATCTTGGCATTCCATGTGAATGCTATAAAATTCCAGTGGTATTAAAGATCTATCATAACCCTAGTGTCAGCGTTTTTGATCTTAACGTGTGATAGGAATTAGTGTTTCACCACTGTCCCTACATCAATGAGGTCGATTGTACATCACTATTGTTTTGGTTGAGTGTCCAAATCACTAATTTAAATGGGGTGACTGGTAATTTAATGGTATTATTTTATAAAACACTCTGTTTTCGTTTCATTTATCATTTTAAAACAAAGATTAATGGTCTCAGTAATCCTCCTCTTCTTACCCATTTTTTTGTGTTGATTTTGGAAATCCAGAGTGGTTTTTATTACATGTTAAGTTAAGTCTACCCTATTATCCTCTAATCCTTTCTCTTATATTCATTTTTCTCTAATTCAATCTTCATTGGATATGGATTTGAATATTATTCCAAAGGATTCTGGTTGACTAATACTTTTTAACTTGAATCTGATGTGTGGTTTTTATATTTGGATCATGAAAAACAGAATATTGCATTTGAATACTATTTATTTGTTGTTATTATGGACACTAATTTTATATATATATTTTGGAATTTTTTTGAATAATTTATACAAAATAAATATTTTAATGTTTGGGTTTTTATATGATTAGTATTATGTTTGTATCAATATAGGACCACACCCCTTCACTCATACTTTTAGCATCAGTCACTACACAGTGAGAATGAATGTTAAAATATCTCTTAGGGAGAGTTTTATAATGTTAATTATTGTATAATTTATTTAAGTTTACATAAAAATAGGTAATATAGACTGATAGATATCAATAAGATCTCGGATTAAATAAATAGATGTATAATTTTTGTAGGTGGATTTGACACATTGAGTCTCTTGATTTTTTACATTATATTATTATTTTATGTTTATAATTGTTATTTAACATATATTATTTCATTTAATTTCATGAGTTTTTTTGTTTAAAGTAAATAGTTCCTCCCCTTCAATATGGACTAAAAACATTGTGCACCATACTATTTTTTACCTAGATTTTATAATGGGATATGTTATCATTTAATTTCAATGGGAAAGGTTTTACATATAGATGTATTTTCTAAGGAGGTTTTTTAAAAAAATTAAATTTTATAATAGAGTTGGATTATATTGAAATAATTTTTATGAATGGATATTCCATGACAATTACTAGTATTTTTGAAAATTTTCAATAGAAAATAAATAGTTTTTTTGGGTTAGTTTATTGTGGTGAAATTTATTTAATCATTAGGATAGGTCTATAATTGTTTAATGCGGGTGTATTATTTTATTAAAAATGTTTTAAAAAAGAATATTTTCTACTAATACATGGATAAAGAATCCATGATACCTTGATTTAATGATGTAATTTTCCTATAAGAACCCATGAGTTCTGTAACTGTTTTTAAAATAATTTTCATACAATGTGAGACCTCGTTATTTGTGGTTTCATTATTACTAGCAATTATTTAATAATAATGAATGATTTTTTAGTAAATAAAGGTATGATACCATCTATTTTGATAAGGATTGGTTAGATTGGATTATGATAAATGTAAGATGTCCTTTTATAAAAGGTTTGTATGAACTATGAGACACCATTAAAAATATGTCCATAAATTGGATTGTGGGTCCACCCCAACCATATGCCTTGAGTCGTTAGGTTTACTGGGATCTAGTGAGATCTTGAATTGTAATACATTGGAAAATATTTATATTCCAGAAGACTGGTCTTCCTCATTATTCATTATAGTGATTCCTCTTGAAATACCTCAGTGTCCAGGGATAGATTTTTTACATGGTATATCTAATTTATTACCGAATATGGATCCATGGTCACTCATCCTAGTGTTATCATTTTTCATGATATAGTTATATAGATTTCATAAGATGTGTTAATTTTCACATTCTTATTGTGTATAATAGATAAGTGATTCCTACTTAACATCACTATTATGATATGGAAAATTCCTTATTTTCATCCTTGATATTATGAGTGTGAGTTTGTCTCAACAGTATTGTTGGATTATGCCTATTTGATACTGAGGGACTAGTCATGTTTCATTTAAGGTAGTGACACTAGTATAATAACCTATTGATTAATATTTCATCCTTATAGAATAAAATATCATGAATGAACTCTTATCTCGAGATATTTATTCAGTATCCTTAATATGACTCTCTTGTGAGGTTAGTTTGAATGATTTTATTTTCTAGTTAGGATAAGACTATATCTATATGTACTCTTTCCTAATAGAATCTATAAATTGATTGATGGAAACTGAGACACTAATTTTGATATTGGCTGATCTTGCAATAGATTTTATTGGCTTCATATGTTAGAGGATTCCATTTCCCTTCTATGGATCGATCATGGTTTAGACCATATACATGATACAAAAAATTTCATATATTGACTTTGATATAATATTTGAGTGATTAGTGTAAAACCACGTGACATACCACCATGTAGTGGGATCTATCCCATGTGATGACTTACGATATATTTGAAAGAGGGTGTTGTGTTTTATAGGATTTATTTTACACCTTTTTTATCATAGGATTATTGTATTGCAGATATTTTTTTTCTTTGGGAAATATTTTACTTAACTTATTTGTTTTAGTTTTTTATGATTTAAAATGATTATTAACCCTCTATGATTTCTTGTTTTTAAATTTATAAAGAATAACATTATTTCCTTATATATTTTGAGTTTTTTATGATAAATTAGTAGTGAGATCCATGATAGGTAACGTTAGATTTGATATAATCCATGTAGTTATATGATATACCACTTTAGAATTATTTGTATGATATGAGAGTGATATTATAAATTAAAACATTAGAAAAATAGAATATATAAATAATCAATTGTTGGTAAGTGGGATTTACTAATGTTTAATAATTCGATTATAATTTTTTGTGGTGCCTATAGGTTTTTTACATGAATGAATAAAATATTAACCTGAATGAGTAATCATGGTTAATGTTTTCAGGGATTATTTATACATATTATTTACATTCACTGTAATAAAAATTATATACTTCCATATCATCTCTTTAACTCAGTATATCAAATAAATACATGGAATTTTTCTGAGTCATTATACTCACCCCTACTAATATATATTGTATGAGTTTTGAAATATGTTCTTAGAAATTATATTTCATTTAATATATATGTATTGACTTACAGATGAATATATTGTTCAACTCTAGTTGGATATCTGGATGTCAAGTTTTCAATAAGAGATTTATTTGATAGCAGTTTAGAGTCCATTGTATATTTACATACTAGTTATATTACATATGTATTGGACTAAAGTACTTATTGTTATATATTTATGTTGTGGTTTTCATGTAAGTCTATTTTTTATCCTTTTTTATTATTTATGTATCATGTAGTTGGTTAATAACATTAATATTTTTTATTTTGACACACCCTCTTGTGATAATCATTCTTTTTTTATATGTTTGTATAGGATCATTATATTTATTATCCATGAGGAAATATTATTATACTATGTAACAACCATTATGTTTATATTCACTAGATTGTATATCAAAAAATATTCTTAGACCACCTTACAAGTCGGTGGCCTCTGTCTTCTTGGGATGCTTGCCTTAGTTAATTTGGAACCTTGGGCTAAGATATTGTTAGGTAAACTTAGTTTGGGTATATAAACTATTTATCCTTGTATCATGAACACCACTATGAGATAATTATACCCATAACACGCAAAAAATGTGAATTCCAAAAAAAAAAGATTGTAACACATCGACATTATAAATATAACACTATGAGATATAAAATTAATAATGAATGTTTTATTTTTATTATACTGTGATATATTGATAATGATTATCATGACCATAATATAATTTTTAATATGATATATCACCAGTGACATCTCAATAGTGAGTGTGGTGAAATAAAGTCACCTTGATAGGCAATGAGTGATACATTTATAATGATATGATATTTTATATTCTATGACCCATTGGGCCTTATTATAGTTTTATATTGTCATCATTGTGGTGTTATAATTTTACCCCATAACTAGAAAATGATATATTCTATGTCATCTTTTGTTAAATAATTTTTTTAATTATTCATTTATGAAATAAATAGTTAATTTATTAAAAAAATTAACAAATTATAAATAATTCATTTTGATTTTTTAAGGGTTCATAAATTATTATAGTGTTATAAATTATTTATAATTTAGTAACTAAATAGACTCAATATATACTATTCTTCATATTTTTCATATTTATTCTATTGATATTATGATATTTTGTTATAATGTATTAGATGAATGTCGAAATCTGTTTTATATGGTATTGAAATATATAATTACATATCATTTTTCCAAGGATAATTTGATCTGATCTCATAATAATAAATATAGAATCATTATATTTTATAAATAATAATATATTTTTATAATTGTTAATTATGTTTATAAAATTGCATATGAATATTTAATCAAAAGAGTTGTTATTGTAATATAAATGTGATTTGATAGTATTTATATGTTATATAACACTCAAAACATAATTCCTAAACTATAAATTATTTGTAATTATTTAATTTATAAATTTTAATAAAAATGTATCCAAATCTCAATATTCTAAATTTCCATATATTTATTTAATCTATAAAAATATAATATTTTTAAATATAATATTATTATATTATGAATGAAATTATTCCTTAATTTGATGTATTCAAATTAATTTGTATAAATGTTATATAATACATATTGGCGTTTTATTTATATCATGAAAAAATATTAATTTAATTCTACCAAAACTATGATTTATTAATATAAATTTAATAATAATGGATTATTATTGATGGAATATTTTAATTTTTATGATTCTATTATAATTTAAATTTCACCTAGTTATTACTCTATAAATAGATGATTATTAATCTAGGAAATACAACCATGGAGACTATTATTTTGAAATCCCATATTTTCTCCCCTTACTTCTCTATTTATATTTTCATTTTAATCCTTATAAAAGTTATTAATGAATCTTGTACCCGGGTTAATTTTGTGTTTTCGAGGTTCTCGGGGGCTTAGAGGTTATGATATAACATGATCTAGTGGTGGAATACTACTAGAAAACAATTATAATGGAACCAGCTAGCTAGTCAACATAGCAGAAGTCTATTTAGGCTATAGGATGTCCAATGGCCATCTAGTGAGACCAACAGGCCCACTGGAAGCCTCGTGGATGAATGGACATCAAATATGAATCTTTTTTATGATATAGTGGTGATCAACCACCAACAAGTGGTGTTTTAAAGGAGCATCTATTCTAACTAACACCATCTAGTATCTGGATGCAACCAGAAGCAAACCAATTGCACCATTCTAATATTGGAGTTCAAGGGGAAGAATCATATTTATGCCCCCATAAAACACCCATTTTAATTTCATAATCCCCCTCCATCGAACCTAATAATGGATTACTATTTTGGAATGTTTCATCAGATCTTCCATGTGTTATCAAATTCTTTTTTGTTGTTCCTTGATTTTTGGATTGATTTAATGTCTTGAATTAGAAGGTCTTTCTTAGAAGATATGAATTCCGCTTTCTTCCATCATAGATCATCCTCTTCCAGCATCAACAAGACCAATTAATTATGGTCGATAAGTAATGATGGTATCTTTTTATGTATCCATATGCTCGATCTCATGGTTTTGTCTTCTCTTTTTTGAGGTAGGTGGTATTAAACATCTCTATGAGGTATGCTTTGGTTTCATAGTATTTAAGACATGTGTGATCGTGAGGACAGACCATGTGCATCAC